>APFE031050593.1:97585-110577 GCA_000404065.3 Pinus taeda
TATGATAAGGTACATGAAGGATAGGGGAAGGTGTATGAACATCAGGAAACAAGTTTTGCCATTGATTTGACCATCCAAGAGAAATTGACTTCAAAACCCTAGGAGAGGGAAATGAACTTGCCAAGGCACAACTGAAGCATGAACAAGATGTAAAATGACCATATGGAACTTGACATGCTGATGAAAACCCTATGAATGATGATAGACTCAGCTGAATGATGACATAGCCCGCCATTTGGACAACTTTAGAAGGAGTGAAAGCAAACCCTAGACCTAATGCCTAGTGACCAAATTTTGCTTGAAGACTCACTGAAATGACAAAATTTGACCTTGACACTTCAAAATCACTTTGTAAGAGCACATTTGATCACTGGAGGAAGGTTGTAAAGACTGACACTAACAGAAGGGAAAGAAAAAATTAAGTAAATTTAAATTGGACATGAAATATAGCCCCCCTAGTATTTCTAACAACACGTGCAATGGGTATGGCATGAAAATTTATTTTATGTGATTGATGTATGGATAGGAATGGTTGAAGATGTTTTTGATGTATCTTTCTGTCATATATGACCTCCTAAAAATGATAATGACAAGAAAATTCTTGCAAAGAAGTTGTTGTAGGAAAAATGTGAGTTCCCATGAGGAAACATCTAGTTAGATAACATTAGGGATGTTTAGAGAAACCATGTAGGTAGGAAAAATAGTTATACTAATATAGTATGTGACTTGACAGAATTTGGGTAATAACTTATTCAATCTTAAATTATATCTTCAATGATATGTTTATGATACTAATTGAATGCATGCATTCAACTAATATTCATGCGAGGTAAGGAGAATCATAAAATGTTTTGGTAAATCAATATTTTAAAAATATTTGTGATGCGAATATGTCAATATCCCATCATTGAGTCAGTTAAAAATAAGTGAATTAGTAACTACACTCATGTTATATATTTTTAAACCTTTTGAAACTAAGTGGGGTGAATGCATGAAGATGTGTTACCCTTTCTGGCCAAATGTGGCAATAAAATTTCAAGTTTACCCTCTTTTATCGAATTTTAGCCCTCAAAATTCATATAAGCATTGTGAATTTTCATTTGGAGTAAAAAGAAAATATGTGTAGAATTATGCTTTTGTCCTAATGACATTTTTTTGCAAAAAAAAATTAGTGTCATATAATATCTCAAATTTCCGTTAAATTCAATCCTTGTCCTTACAGATTTTCGCAATACCTAAGAGGTATGTGTGTGTTCATGTAGCATAACTTAGTCTAAAATGTGTAATTTTCAACCAATATATAAATGGGCATGATCTAAATAGAGAGAACTAAATTTTTCAATTTTTTTTTTTATGCAAATTGATTTTTATTATTTTTCAAAGTTGGGGAAGTAATATTTCAATTGCATTTTGGAGAAACATGTGTTCATGTAATATTTTTCTGAACTCTTTAAATAAATTAAAAAACCAAGAGTACACTTTTGAAGAGGACTTGTTAACAACGATAGTGGTATTTTTTGAAATTTTTTTGTTGTGTATATTTTATGTTATTGATTTTTTATTCAACCCCCTTGAAACTATAGAAAACAATTTCAAGCATTTTCTTTAAAATAAATTAGATGAAAAATATCATATGAATTCAAAAATGTCAAATTATTATGCCATTGGATAGAGGATTCTTTCATGAATCAAACATGATCAAATTATCCACTTAAGGACAAATTTTGTCCTAAATCCAATAGGGTACAACATGGGGTTGTAGAGAAATTTGTAGAAGGGGGGATGAAACTCTGATTTTTAGGATCTCAAGAGCTTGATCGAGCGCTTAAATTATAAATTTAAATTTCTCAATCAAGCGTTAAAGAAACCTTAGTTTGAGTCATATACATGGTTAAGCAACAACCCGATCGAGCCATTAAAGGGCTAAGCACCGCCAACCACCTAGCAACCTTTATTAATGCTATTAATGGAAAATGGTATGGCTCAAGTGCTCAATCAAACTAGCTCGATCAAGCGTCTGTTGTCAACAAATTTAAGTTAGTATCTAAATTTGAATGTAGAAAAAAAAACAACAAACATTCCTTCATAGAGAAATATCATAACGTGAAGATTACACAAGGATTCACAACAAACATGGGAAACTGGATATTTGGATCTAGAAAAGGAAACAAATTTCCATCCATAGAGGAAATATAAGAAAAATATAGATAAAGGATGATAAAAATACATTTGATATTGAGAGAACAATAAATTCATTAAAATACATGTAATTCAAATTGTCTCACTTCTCATATTACTTGCTCCATATTTTATGCATTAGGAATTATGATTCAAAACCAAAAACAAATGGAGAATGAAATAATAAAACTAAGATAAAGTAAGCATTGAAATTAATATCATGTAGTTAAAAAATAAGATGTAACAACAACTAAAGAAAACCACTTGACACCATGCAAAATATTGAAAACCACTTGAAACTATGCAAATTATTGAAAACCACTTGAAGCCATGCAAATTATTGAAAACTACTTGGAACCATGGTTTATTGGAATTTTCTGAAACCTCTTGAATTCATGTAAATTATGAACCGCCTTCGAGTTTTAATGGTTTAGGATAACCTACAAAAAGTAAGGACGTGATTTAACCAAAGAAAACCGTCAAAACATAATTTTCATATATTATTTACATGAATTACAATTCATGGAAATTTATTTACAAGATGGATTGGAAAAAATGGTTGTCATATAGGTGCTACAAAACTTATTAACATTAGTTTGATTAATGTTTGATATCCTTGTAGGAATTAAAAAAGAGAAAATGTGCCAAGTTCTAGAAGGAGAAAGAATATACATCCTTCCAATGTTCATGAACTGAGAAGACATGAATCTCTGTTAAACATATATAACAACATTAAATTTTCAAACCATTCATCATCATATATAACATTTAATGGTTCCTTGAAACTTAAATGATGATCCATACCTTTGAAAACCTAACAAGTTTCTTCTTTCAATTCTCACTTGAAGGTTATGAGAATTTTTTAAAGAAAACAAGTTTTTTAAAGACATACAAAGTGTGGTGTATATTCGTGCCTACAAAAAAAGAAGTGTATTATTGCATATAAGTATAATTCTCCATGGAAGGCTCATGTGATTAATAGATATTAAATTCATAAATAATAAATGCAAAGTAAATAAATTGTCATGCATGTATTGATGATATGCTAGAAATGTTTACAATGTTAATCTTCTTGGATTGTGGCAATCTAATGTCAATTAAATTAATCTAGTTGTTTCTCAACATCTAACCACGAAATATATTCCAAAATATGGTTCAAAAGTAAAAGAGAGGATTTCCTTATTTTAAACTTTGTCAGGATTTGATGAAAATAATTGAAAACATTAAAGAGGTTGGATATCCATCTTTCCACTTGCATAAAAAAGGTTCCTTGTAGAAACATATAGTTTTTAAAATCCCACTACCCCTCCTTGTGCCATACTTGATTCTTGTGCTAAAATTTCCATGTACATTCTCCCAAGAAAAAAACTCAAATCATGTGTGGCCCTTTTCACCACAAATGATAACGATGTATATTCATTGTTGATAAGTCCTTGAAGCATATTCCTTGTTCTCTAAATCCACTAAAACCTCTATGTCTTGATTTCTTTTTGTTTTCTTATCAACAATTTCATTGTCCTTCTCACACTTCTCATCCCACATTTCTTCCACTTTTTTTTGTAATTGTGAAATTCTCTATAGTTATGATAAGTTCTTCCTTTAAGAAATTTATTCTTACTATTTTTTAATGGTAATTTTTTAGAACTCTAAGTGATATGGTGCTTCTAATGAAGAAAAGCTTTTCCAACTAATTTGATTCTTATAGCAGGCTTTCAAATATTAACATACTTAAAAACTAGTTGAACAGGTTCCTTATTGTATCATGGATTGTGTATTTATGTATTGGTATGTTTTTTTATCACAATTTATCATATATTTGATTAAATTTGTATAAATTTATAGTTATAGATTTTTTTTCTCTCATGAAATAAATTTGGCCCTTCGATTTGGAAATCACTAGCTTGATGTTTCAAGAATCTCCCATTCTCTCAAATTCAAAAGATTCTCCACATCAAGTTCTTTAAGTAATAATTCCCTCTGAAAATATGTATTTAAAAGTTTCCTATATAAGAATTTAAACTTAATTATATTAGTCTTTAGCTCAACAACCTTTGAAATTATTATACAAATGAGTAGATTTAAATATTTGACACTGGATTTAAATAATTGAAAGGTTTGGTATATGAGATATATGAACAAAAATATAATACCATCTTTTTTATAGTAGGGATTAATTTTAGTTTGGGATTTATATATTCTTTTAAAGAAATAAAAAATTATTACTAAGAAGAAGTAAATTTGAAAAAGGTCTTGAAATGCTTCACTTAGTAAATGGAAACAATATTCCTATGATCTATCAAATTATTTTTAAAAATTTGACAATATTGTATTTTATTAACCATTTATAGAAATATATTTAACCACAAGTTGCAACTATATAATACATATTTCACACGTATTTTCAATTCAAACACTTTGTATGTGCACTAGATTCACCTTGCACGCACCATCACTACTAACCAATTTTCTTTACTAACCATTTCAAATAGAGTAATTGAGGCTTAAATTTTACTTTGAATTTTTTGACACAAAGATATGCTCATATAGTATAATTAGGAAAGAAGTAAGTGTTCCATCAACCACACATCATTTCTTTTCTTGCAAGGAACAAACATCACATAGTGTAATTAGGGGATTTGTATTAAAGTGTCATAAACCACACATCCACATACTTGCAATTCAAACACTTTGTATGTACACTAGATTCACCTTGCACACACCATTGCTACTAACCAATTTTCTTTACTAACCATTAAAAGTATCGTAATTGCTTATATTTTACTTTGAATTTTTTCACACAAACATATGCTCGCATGGTATAATTATAAGGAAATAAGTGGCCCATCATCCACAAATAATTTCTTTTCTTTCAAGGGACAAACATCACATAGTTTAATTAAGGGAATTGTAAGGGATCATCGCATATCTACATCAATTCACACTTTTTACGCTCACAATTTCAATTGAACACACATTCACCCCATGCATTAAGCTCACTTAAACTTTGTATAAAGGTTATCCTCTTTCTGGATTCTTTGTACCTAATTTATTTGAGCTTATATTCTTTTTGCACACCCTAAGTGAAGTAAAGCCTGTCCAAAAACAATCTTAACCTAAACACACTAAATTCCCCACAGGGGCCACAAGATAATTTATGGTTGAGGATAGGAACATGGTGATAGGTAGCACATAAGTCGTCACGGTTGTTTTTCATTTTGAAATGCAAAGTTTTCTTTTACAGGGCTTAAAATATTGTATCATCTAGTGACAAATATGGTACATGGAAAGAAACCTATGAAGGGTGTAAGGCCTAGGTAGCAAATTATCACAGACCTTCATGTTGTCTCTAGGCATGTGATAGGGGTTCTTGGTCCAAAAATTACAACCAGAAGCTGAGATTCATCCATTCCCACTAGATTTAGGTAACTTAGTCGTCAAATCTTAGGGCATCTTTCCCTATAGGTTGAGGTGCAGGAGCACTTAGACCTAAGGTGATCTTGGTTTGTTTATTGGAAGTGTCACCATATCTTTCAGGATTTAGCCCTAGTACGTTTGGCCACTATAACCCCCTCCATACCTTGTTTGTATTTTTGGATGTTGGAAGTGTCACCATCGATATTTATTACATGACACTAGTAGCCTATTCTAAAATATTCACAAGGCCCAGTTACTACTTGAGCATAAGGAGGTTAGGTATTTTTAGGAATTTTTCTCATACGCAAAACCTCAGATAAACCAATTTTTGTTGATTGTTTCACAGATTAGAATTGAAGGGATTATTAAACATTTAATTTTCTCTTTGTATTATGTATGTGATTCATTTGGTTTTCCTAAAGAAAATGTATGTATTGAGGTGTGCTTAAAAATGCAACGATCTCAGGTGTTGTTGACCCTTAGTCCATGTCAACTTCTCCTACCTAGTTTCCAAATGTCCACTTTTTTCATTTAACTTTTCCCTAGGGTTTGTGACTAGAACCCTAGAGTTTCAAAATCAGTTTTTATTGATTGAGGATGAATGCTTTTAATATTGATCATATTCTAAATCACATTTTTTGTTGACACAAGGACCGATACCTTTACTGGTGCACTCTTCTTTGACCCATATTTCCCTAAGCTTAAAACGCTTTTCTTTCCATGTTTCAAATTATAACTCTTTGGCCATTTCAACTTCTTCTAACTAGTTGCAAAATGTTAAGTTACTTTTCATTTAAAATTTTCCTAGGGTTTGTGACTATAACCCTAGGGTTTCGAGATTTATTTTTATTGATTGAGGAAGAATGCTTTTACCTTTCACATATTCTGAACCACCATTTTTGTTGATAGAGGGATTGATACCTTTATTGGTGCACTCTTCTTCGACCCATCTTTCCCTAAGCTAAAAAACCTTTTCTTTTGATGTTTCAACTTATAACCCTTGTTCCATGTCAACTTCTTATACCTAGTTGAAAATGTCAACTCATTTTTAATTTAACTTTCCCCTAAGGTTTCCAGATTTATTTTTATTGATTGAGTATAACTGCTTTTACATTTCATTGTAATTTAAACCACCCTTTTTGTTGACACAAGGATTGATACCTTTATTGGTGTGCAATTCTTTGACCCTTCTTTCCCTGAGCTCGAAACACTTTTTCTTTCATGTTTCAACTTATAATCGTTGGTCCATGTCAACTTCTACTACCTAGTTTCCAGATGTCAACTTTTTTGCATTTAAATTTTCCCTGGGGTTTGTGACTAGAACCCTAGGGTTCTTAAGTTTTCCAAAAAAAAAATTAGTGATTTAGGAGGAATTCCTTTACCTTTCATCATATTTTAAATCACCCTTTTTATTGACACATGGACCAACACCTTTACTGGTGTGCTGTTCTTTGACCCATATTTCCCTTAGCTTGAAACCCTTTTCTTTTCACGTTTCAACTTAGAACACTCGGTCCATGTCAACTTCTACCACTTAATTTCCAAGTCTCAACTTGTTTTTCATTCAAATGTTCCATAAGGTTTGTTACTAGAACACTAAGGTTTCGAAATTGATTTTTGCTGAATGAGGAGGAATGATTTTACCTTTTGTCATATTCAGAATCACCCTTTTTATTGGCATAGGGACCAATACTTTTACTGGTGTCCTCTTATTCGACCCATATTTCCCTAAGCTTGAAACCCTTTTATTTCATGTTTCAAGTTAGAACCCTTGGTCCATGCCAACTTCATCTACCTATATACCTACTAAAAAATAATATCAAAAACTTCTACCTATGTTGATTTCTTAAATAAAAATGTGTATCTATATCTACTATTCACTTGTCTTATGATAATGAGTCACTTGAATTAGAAGTATATTTTGTATTCCATTATGCAAGGATGGAAATTGAGCATCCACATGAGGCAGAAGATATGTCCCACTAACATGATAAACCATCACTAAGGGAAAAATATGTGCCACATCAAGCTAATCAACCACTCGAGGAAGAATATTTTCCCTATCAAGTTGATCAATAACCAAAAGAACGAATTATTTCCTCTCAAGTTAACATGATAACAAGCGCTGCAATGGTTTGAAAAGGGTTGGAACATTTTCATAAAATTTGGATGCAAGCATAATAGAGGACCTTGAGCAATCTATCCCTACTATCATAGTTAGGTACCATGTCCATAACATCGTTTGACAATATTCTGAGAATCATTTAGTTGTTTAATAAGATCATATAATACATGGGTTGATCAAACATAATAAACTAAAACATGCCACAAATATTTTAGGTGTGTAAGATGCTAAAAGCAAGAAGACACATATGAATGTCAATAAAAATATATCAAAGACATTCAATATGTTTGGAAAATCAAGAAAATCTGATGTTCAAGATGCATGCAATGCAATTACAACTGCTAGTGTTGCACCAAGTAGATAAAGACAACAAAATTTGGCAAAAATGTAAAAATTGCGCCATGTCTTGAGAAAAACATTTCACAAGCATACCAAGTTTAGGTTTCAAGTGAATGAAAATGATGAATATTCTTGTTGGTCTCTTATCTCCAAGCAACCCTACCAAGATAGGCTTACAACAAGAATCTTAACATTTGTGGTAGAGTTTTGGGAGATTCATTCTTGTGCTATTCCAAATAGAAAGCATTTCGTATGACATTGCATAGCTAAAGGTGAGTATGTGGAACATTCTAAGAACATTGTAGAAATGATACATGTTACAATGTTCGAGCAATTTTAGGAAAGTAATCACCATGTGAAGATATCCATAAGGATGTTTCAAAAACAGAAGCCATGGTTTATTAGGCCTAATACAATTTGTGACACGCGTTGTTGCCAATATCATGTTGAATTTCAAGTTCATTACGACACATTCTGGGAATTATGTGATATATTTGGTTTCTAGAAAATCTATTTGAGTATGTAACAACCAAGTTGATATAATATTATTTTACTTAAAATGGAAATTCAATTATCTACATTATGAACAAAATTGAAATATTTTTATGTTATTAATAAATATGTCATGTGTTAGTTTGATATAAAACATGGAAACAGTTACACATATGCTTCATATTGGATTGTAAAAAGTGCAACAAATAGTTTATATATATATATATATATATATATATATATATATAGTAGATATATATGCACATGACTATTAATCTCTTTTAGATAACATCAAAAGAAATTAAATTTAATAAAACTTATTTGTAGTTTACATCTCTTAAAATCATTGTAATTTAACATACATTGATTGTGCACTAAAAGACAATTTCTACAAGCCAATAAGACAACTAAAATTGTTATGTTGTAAACTTTTACTTATTGAATGCTCTTAATTGAAGGTCTTAAGATAAGTAATTGATTGAAATACTTGGATAGGCAAGTAAATAAAGTAAATTTAAGAAAGTGCATAGAAGTATAGAAACATATCATTAATTGTTTAAATAACACACATTGACTGCAGTAAAAGACACTTTCTGCAAATTCAATAATAAATTGACGTACATGATATACTTAGTTCATTTTAAGTATCAAAGTGAATTGCATCATAGTAAGATTGTACTTATTTCCTTATTTTAAGAAACTAGATTTCAAAATTGCTATTTTGTAAAATTGTACTTCTTGAATGTTCTTAATTGAATATCTTAAGTTAAGGAATTGATTACAGTATTTGGATAGACAACTAAATTTAGGAATGTTCATAAAATTATCTAAAAACATATCATTAATTATTTTTTGGTATACTAAATTCCATTACATATGACTTATATCATGTGTTATGGCTAATATCTTATAGATGACCTCAAAAGAAATAAAACTTAATAAAAATTATTACTTGAACATTAATAGTTGAAGACATATTTTAAAATTGAATTTAAAATGAACATATATTTTAGCTCATTTTAAGTATAAAAGTGACTTGCATCATAGTCTAAGATTGTACTTATTTTCTTAGTTTATTTCCTTAGAAGTCAAAATTTTTCTCTTCTTAGTTATGTATGATAATAAACTATCCATATGAAAATATATACAAATTACATTAGACATGAACATCCAAAAACTGAAATAATAAGAATCCATAAAATGAAATAATGTTCACATATCCATAATCTATCTATGTATAAAAATATATAAAGTATGTACATCACATGTGAATGTGCCCTATGAAATGGGCCTGAAATATACAAACTATCTATGATTCGCTCAAAAAAGCATCACTTCTAGAACTCTTATGTGTGTTTCATTGTGCAAACTAAGCATCCATAATCTAGCACTGTAGTATAACACATTCAAATTCAAATTAATTAGAACAATGTTTGTACAAAATAAACAATTTGGAAATGAATGATTTTGAATTGTTAGTTTAAATAGTCCCCTACCTGTGACTTAGTCGAGTGAAAATGGAAGCTAGGTGGGATGAGGGTATAATCAATATGGGTTTGGTGCTTCCCTGTTTGTGGCTAATGCCTCCATACCTAGCATCCCACTCATGTGTCCACATAACTACAACATCAACACCAGTCTGCACTAGGCCTATGTACACAATAGCAAAGACAAATTATAATTAGTCTATGAATTAATTAGTGTGCATACATGTAACTTAAAAAAAGAAAATGTTGACATATTAGGAATATTTTTTTTTACCTCAACTTCTAGTCCATGAGTGTTATGAGGTGGAGGTGGAGGAGACTGGGCCATGGAAACATGCACTGGAGGAGGATTATTTAGTTGGTCAACTTCCCCCTTAGACGACCTTAGAAGCTCATCTGTGTAGCTCAGTTGTTATCATGAAATTATTAATATAAATGTAATCTTATACAAACCTATTAATATAAATATTGTATGATTTGATGATAAGAGTCAAAAGTTTTGTATATATGTACCTGGCATTTGTCACGTGGGCCATGCACCCTCCAAGTGTCACATATGGTATCACAAGACGTATGTGTATATGAAAAAAAAATTCATGTCATAGACTCTCAAGATATGAATCATCATGTAATGCATCTGGTGGGGCACCAGGCAATGAAGGTGGCCTGTGCATCTCTCCATGCAATGTGCCATGTGCAATGGCTAATGTATTCTACATGTTATCTGCAATGTTATGCCTAGTCTCAACACCAAGCTATGATGATTTATTTAGCTTTGTTAGCAATACCACGCTCTGAGATGGCTATGTCAACAATCTTGGAGGTGGTGCTACACCTGCAAGGTCTCTACATGCCACAACACATTCATAACTACATCCCAAGCCAAGTCCATAAAACTTAGATCCATTGTTTGTGTAATATGGCCTCATATCTAGCACAAACTCCACATATATATTCTTTGCAAAGTAAATGGTGACCTTGTCATCATGGGGGGAACTGGCCCCAAGCTCCAATGAATCGTTCATAAACAAAAGGGACCACATCAACATTCTTAAAATATTATAGCATAATCATACCAACATATCTAACATGATAATTCTAAGGGATGTCAAACAACTCCCCATGAACATTAATGTTATTGATGGCATCTTTCACCACCTTCCAAGTATGTGGGCCTTTAACCTCCAGCCTCCTAATCCTATGTATGGAATATAGGAGGTGGATTTATGGGCCCACCCTCTCATATGTCTTGATTAACTTGTTGATGTTATCCAACATCAAAGACAAAATATGCCTAGCAGGTGAACTACTAGAGATTTTATCTTGCTCTCATGTGATCCTTGTATGTTGGGCCCTAACATCCTCAACAATGATACTGCCTATAGCGTTGTTCCACAAAGGGATCAACATTGAACTTTGATCCTCATCTTCACCATGTTGAGGGTATGAAAATAAATAAACATATATATATATATATATATATATATATATAATATATAATATATATTATATTATCTATATATATATATATATATATATATATATATATATATATATATATATATATATATATATATAATAACATATACATTAAATTCAAACACATCAATTGAAGACGGTTTAAAAATTAAAGAAAATTTGAAGGCATGAACACATAAAGTTTAAAGATGATTTAAAATGAAATATGTATACCTGCAATGCCTGAATAAGGTCCGCTATCCATAGCAAGATCATCAACATAGATATAAACACTACCTTTGACACTCCAACTAGTGTCGGAGGGAGGATCTATGAGTGGAACAAACACTCTAGTATGGCTACGCAATATAGCTTGACCATGTATAATAGATCCACCAACACTCTAATGGGTTTCTATTGTGGAGTGTATGGGAGTTGGCTCTACAAATTAAATATAATACCTATAAGCGAACCCAAGAAAAAAATGTTGTCAAATAAAGAATGTTGACAAGAAAAACATTTACAAACTCAAGCAAAATAATCTAGGATGAAGTCCTAAACTAAATAAAGCGTCTTTTTTTATAAATTGTCAATCAAAGTATTGAGTTCCATGTAAACACAATAAAAAAATGTGATCAAATCTGACTTACACTTTTTCCCATTCATAAATAATGCATTTTATTCATAGAGAAGAAATATGTAAATATATGTAAAAATTGAAATAAACATATTTGCAAAACTAATAAAACTTCATCCCAACCAAATATTCCATGAGACAAGTCCTTATAATGTTTGATTTTGACACATGACATGTCGTATGTACAATCACATGAAGAAAATATTTATGGTACAACACACTACATATTGAAACAATATGAGACAAATTAGAAAAGAGTCAAAATGTTTGCATATTCTCTTTAAATGCACTTTTCGTCATGGATTTAATGTATATATCAATGATGCATTGTTGAAAATTTAACTATAAATGTGTGTTTGTGTGTGTTATAGTTATGTTATGTTGTGTTATATAGTGTAACAGCCCTAGATAGATATCTAATTAACTTATTAACATTGAATTTAAACTATGAAGATTACTTACCTCGGCTTACCTGTGGTAGAAGTAGGCTTACCGCAACAAGATTTGGGGACGACTCTCCTCCCAACCGTAGGCTCAATTGTGCAGGATTGTGCCACAACTGGCCACCCCCGAGCCCTCAATCAACGACTACTGCCAGTATTCCTAAGTCTCAATACTCTCCCAAGAGAATCAAGACATAACCTCAGAATGATGGAATAAGACCCCTTCCATCCTCCTCATCATTCCTTAAATAGAAAAAACATTGGATGGGAAACCACATGCACACCTCCATGTGTCTGCATGTCACATGCCCACCCTCCATGTGTCGGCATGCTAAATTTTTGATAATTTTCTTATTTTTTATTTGTTATTTTTGGTTATTACTATTTTATTACTATTTATTTTTTTATTTTTTTATTAT
>APFE031050593.1:110742-131766 GCA_000404065.3 Pinus taeda
AATAATAAATAATAAGAACTAATAAAAATAATACAAAAAAATAATAATTAATAATAAATAATAATAATAATGAATAATAGTAAATAAACCACTTAATAAATAATAAAATAAATAAAAATAATACAAAATAATAAGTAATAATAAAAATAATGAATAATAATAATAAATAAATAAAAATAATAAATAGTAAATAAATAAAAAGTAATAAAATAATAAATAAATAAAAAGTAATAAAAATAAAAATAGTAATAACCAAAATAACAAATAATGATAATAATAAATAAGAAAATTATCAAAAATTAGCATGCCGACACATGGAGGGTGGGCATGTGACATGCAGACACATGGAGGTGTGCATGTGGTTTCCCAT
This sequence comes from Pinus taeda, assembly GCA_000404065.3. NCBI lineage: Eukaryota > Viridiplantae > Streptophyta > Pinopsida > Pinales > Pinaceae > Pinus > Pinus taeda. The sequence continues at coordinate 111,113 of APFE031050593.1, forward strand.
CCAATGTTTTTCATATTCTAGTACTTCTCGTTTTTCTTAAGTTTCCTGTTCTCTTGGAACAAATTTTAATCAAAAGCTTCCCCAGCATAGATGTCAATATGGATAGATTATCACGCTTTTTATAATTACAAAACTACATGTCAATATGGATATATTATCACGATTTTATAATTACAAAACTACATCAGTAATTACAGGTAAAAAAAAAAAACTCCTTGAATTAGTAACGCGCAATTATAGTTGGCGTGTTGACATTATTAAATAATTATCTGAAGTACAATATTTAAAAACGCATATAAGCTTGCGACCAGGGGAATCAAGTTTCACCCAAGAATCAAGGCAAGAATCAAGGAAATTGGCAAAAAAAAACTCTCAAGGATGTTCAGATCTCTCTGCAACACAAAAGTTAGTGGTATAAAATTGATCCAAATAAAATTACTTTGAAACGCTGATAAAATTTTACCCAATTATTATTTTTTTGTATTAGTAAATGTCAAGACATAATCAAAAATTTCTACATAAAATGCCCAAAGGTCCTAGGTGTCCTGCTCTGATACCATATGTAACAGCCCTAGATAGATATCTAATTAACTTATTAACATTGAATTTAAACTATGAAGATTACTTACCTCGGCTTACCTGTGGTAGAAGTAGGCTTACCGCAACAAGATTTGGGGACGACTCTCCTCCCAACCGTAGGCTCAATTGTGCAGGATTCTGCCACAACTGGCCACCCCCGAGCCCTCAATCAACGACTACTGCCAGTATTCCTAAGTCTCAATACTCTCCCAAGAGAATCAAGACAAAACCTCAGAATGATGGAATAAGACCCTTTCCATCCAACTCATCATTCCTTAAATAGAAAAAACATTGGATGGGAAACCACATGCACACCTCCATGTGTCTGCATGTCACATGCCCACCCTCCATGTGTCGGCATGCTAATTTTTGATAATTTTCTTATTTTATTTATTTTTATTATTATTTGTTATTTTGGTTATTACTATTTTTATTTTTATTACTTTTTATTTATTTATTATTTTATTATGATTTATTTATTATTCTTTATTTTAATTATTACTTATTATTTTGTATTATTATATTTTATTATTTATTAAGTGGTTTATTTACTATTATTCATTGTATTATTTTTATTTATTTTATTATTTAAAAGTGGTTTATTTAACCTATTATTCATTATTATTAATTATTATTTATTAATTGATTATTATTTTGTATTATTTTTATTAGTTCTTTATTATTTATTATTTAATAATTAAGGGAGGGATGTTACATATAGTTAAATAAAAATATAGGAAGTGCAAGTTACAAAATCCTTAGTCAAATAACAAATTCAATAACGGTGGAACTAAGAGATATATAGTTGTCATATCATTATATTAAATAATTCTGCAAATATCAGTAGTGGAAATTTTAAGAAAAAATACAATTTGTAGATCAGCTCGAGTTTAAAAGGTTATTGAGCATCACCCATCTTATGTTATTATGAAGAGCATATTATGTTAAATAGTTATAAAACTATGTTGAATGTTATATATGTGTGTGTGGGTTATGCTATATATATATACTTTTAGTTTAGTTAATATTTTATTTAAGTACAATTAAATTTTTTAAAACAAAAATACTATATTTTATTTTTAAAAAATATTTTAAAATACAAATATAGTTAAATTTAAAATAAAAATGAAATAAAATTTCTTATGATTTAATAAAGAATTCACCATGAGTAACCATATTTATTTTTTATTTTTTTAACAAATTCGGTTGCTGTACTAATATCTGAAAAAAAAGTGGGAGCTTGAACTCTTGAGATACATGAAGAGACGGGGTGGATCAGGATTAGAGGAGTTACAGAAAGGGATTTTCTCCTTATTCTTGCTTGTTCTGGCTTTGAGAGAGTCTAGACAGAGATAAACTCTAACAAATTGAAACAGCAAAAACTGACATTCGCATAGCATTTCTAATCTATGTTAACGAGGACGGGAAGGCAGTCCTCATTGCGTGTTGTTGATTTCGGAATGGGGCAACAAGGATCATTAGCTGGGCTCAGGCAGAGGATGAGGTAACAGACACGACCAGGTCACGTTGAAGCTAGGATCCTACGCGAAACAGAGACAAGAGGAATCGGTTTTGGAAAGGTTGATTAGATTTAATCAGAATAATCAGAGCAATAAGGGGAACGGATCTGAGCCATATCCCAATGTTGATAGTGATCCTATTGTAATCCTGGAAAATCTGAAACCACTTCCACCTGTCAGAGCTGTCTGAATTGATGCCGAGTAAAACGATTCGATTCATGGCAAAGGCTGTAGAGACTCCTCGGTATTGCAAAGCAGACTACCCATTGTCCTATCGTAAGCCTTGTTGGCGTGCCTGTCGGCTTGCTTATTGAAAGAATGGAGGATGTGATGAAACTACAGATTACCCATTGTTTGATGCAAGAGTTGGCAGCACTGAATGACCTGCTGAAGGAGAGAATTCGATGATTTTTTCTTTTGAGCCATTAAACTAATTACTACTGAAGAATATCCAAAGACTTTTGCTAATCTTATACCAAGTCTGATGAGTTGTATTAGCCCTTGATATAGGGCCAACGCTTCTGCCCTGTTATTAGAGATATTCCCTAGACCCCATTCATAGTAGAGGATGCAGTCCCCATTGGCATTGGAGATCAAGCCCCCTGATCCAACGATTCCTGGGTTTGACTTTGATGCTCCATCAAAGAAAAGGTAGTAATTGTTGCATTTTTGCAACCAAATTGTGCACTCCTCCTTTTTTAACCTTTTTTTTCAACTGTGGGTTTCCTGGCTACATTGTTCTCTCATTATATTGCCATTCTGAATGCTATGGTTTTTGTCCAGGATATAGTTGATGAAGCTCCTTTCTTCAACACTGTACACTGTTGCATCAATGTTGCTTTGAGTTTTGACAGAAATAGTTTCAAGGGCTAGAATCTTAGCCTTGTTGCATGCAATTCTTGAAGTCGAGCTCTTGTCCTTAAATATTTTTCGGTTTCTTACTAGCCAGATACTCCATAACATGGTGTAAGGGAGAGTGTTCCAGACCCTCTTCACTAAGTTGCTCCTCTTATTTTTCTAAGGGCAGTTCTTTTTCCAATATTGAATCACTTCACCTATGGAATGTTGGGAACTCCAAAGGAAATTACCAATGGGGTATAATCATTTCCAGCAATCAATAGCAAAAGGATAGTCTACAAAGAGGTGTTTCATAGATTCTTCCGCAACATAGCAGTTGGGGTAGCGAGATGGACCATTGATACCCCTCTTTTGTAAATTCTCTACTATTAGGATTTTCCCTTTTAACAGGGTCCAGATAAAAAAATTAATTTTTGGGAGAGCCTCTGACTTCCACACCATTCTCCAGTGATTCCATATTGGCATAGGGAAAGTGTTGTAGCAGATGTGCTGGTGGGCTACTTGAACAGTGTAATCTGAACCAGTTGGGTCCCACAGAAATTCATCCATCTCATTCTTTTTGACGGGAGTTTTGTTGTGGAGGAGAGATTGCAGAATGGATAAGCTAGGATTGAGAGCATTGGGAACATCAGGAAAAGACCATCCAAGCCAGAGGCGGGATAGAGGATCCCAGCTAGAAATTTGATCCAGATAATGGATACCATTGCTGTTAAGAAAAGAGAGAATAGGAATGGTTTCTTCTTGACTATTTATTGGCTGCTGTCCCAAAATTATATCAGCGCCAATCTTAATACTGGCTCCTCCCTTGGGCACTTTGGATATATTCTGGGAAATGAACGCAATAGCTTTTTTACATCAGCGCCAGATTTTTGAAGAATCTCTATTGGGAATAGCATAATCTAGCAACTGTTGTCTCGGGCAGTTCAAATATTTGGTTTCCAGAACCCTTTTCCACCATGTAGAAGAACCAGTGATAAGCCTCCAAGCAATCTTCCCTCCGAAGGCAAGGTTTAGAAATTTGGGGGATATAACGTTGAGACCTCCTCTGTACTAGGTTTTAATGACTTGTTTCCAATTGACTAAATTGAATTTCTTTTTATCGTTTTTCCCTCCTTGCCAAAGGAAATGACGGAGGATTACTTCCATTTTGTAATGAAAGGAAGTCGGGGCTTGGTATAGAGAGAAATGATAAAGGGGGAGAGAAGAAATACCATATTTAAGGAGGATGAGTCGGCCTGCTGGGTTGAGCCAAACTGAACCCCACTGCTATACTTTCTGCTTCACCTTGTCAATGATGATATCCCAAGTTCCTGCCTTCAGAGGTCCTAGGCTCACTGGCATGCCCAGATAAGAGAAATGCGTCCACTCAAGATTGTAAGGGACTCCAAAAATATTTGTGATATTATGGATGACCTGATTTGTTGCATTCCATCCAAATATACAGCGTTTTAACTGATTGACCAAACCTCTAGATTACCCCATAAATTTGTTGAGAAGAGTCTTGAACCTCCTCGCTATAGTGGTGGAGGCTCCTCCAATTAGCAAGGTGTCATCGGCGAACTGAGTGTGATTGATATTCTTGAATCCATTCCCAAATTTGATTCCAGTGATGAGGCCCACTCTTCTGTTGTAGTACAGAGCTTGACTAAAGGATTCAGCCATAAGGATAAAAAGATACGGGGAAAGGGGGCAACCCTTTCTGAGACCCCGGGAGGATTGAAAGGCTTCACCCAGTCTACCATTGACCAAGGGGGAAATCCAAGGCCCAGAGATGCAAGCAGTGAAGAGGCTAATGAAGGGAAACTCAAAACCCATCTTTTCTAAAACAGCTATAAGGAAAGAGTGCCTAATCTATCAAAGGCATTGGCAAGGTCGAGTTTAAGGAGAAACCCTTTCTCCTTCCTAGAGAGGCTCGAGTGAATGGCTTCTTGAACTAGAAGAATGGAGTCAGTAATTTGTTTGTTGGCCAAGAACCCTCATTGGTTTCCCGAACTCAAAGAGGGGAGGAGGGGTCTGAGACGAGAGGCAAGGATTTTAGACAAAATTTTGTAGGAGGAATTGCAGAGGGAAATGGGTCTAAACAGAGAAAAAGAACTAGGCCAGTTTTCTTTAGTGATGAGAGCTAGAAAAGTGGCATTGGTATATCCTCCTATTTTACCCTTTCTCTGGATCCATCTGATCATCTTAGTCAAGTCCTTTTTTATTAAACCTTAAACCCCAAAACGCCCTATAGAAACAAATGGGAAATCCATCAGGCCCAAGAGCCTTATCACGATTCATAGTCCAAATCGTTCTTTTAATTTCCTCCTCCTCAATTTTCTTAATCAAGCTGTCGTTCATTTCCTTGGTGATTCTCTTGGGCAAGTATTGAAGAAAATCGGCATAATCCTCTTCTCCTTTTATTTTAGTTAGAAGTTTTTTGTAATGTTCAGTGGCAGCTTTTCTGATGGCCTCTTGGGTATTTTTCTAGTTTCCTTCATTGTCCAAAATTGAGCTTACGTTGTTCCTGATTTTTCGTGTTGTGGCCTGTTTGTGAAAAAAGGCTGTATTTTTGTCACCGCCTTGCAGCCAGAGTTGCCTTGACTTTAGTCTCCATTTTAACTCTTCTTCTCTATTTATGTGACTCAGCTGAGCGTAGAGTACGCTTTATTGTTCCTTATTCTGTTGAGAGAGGCCATGAACCTCTATCATTCTTTGAATGCTCTCTAATTCATTTTTAATTTTCTTTTTGGTCTCTTCAGGTTCTTTGTAATTAGCTCTTGCCCACTCTTTGATAACTTGTTTATTTCTTCTTAGTTTAGTTTCCCAAATGAACCCTGGTGAGCCTTCAACGTGTTGGTTCCAGGATCCTTGAATAATTTCTCTGACAGCCGGAACCCAATTCCAGAGGGGACTGTATTTAAATGGTATTAGCCCAAGAGGCCAGTGAGTTTCCAGCATGAGAATTATGGGGTAATGATTAGAGGCTGAGGTGGATAAAATGCTAGCATATCCCACAGAGAAGGAGGAGAGAAATGATACATTAATTAAAAACCTGTCCAACCTTTCCATTATGTTGACAATGCCAAGCTTGCGGTTGCTCCAGATGTACCTGCGATTTTTTGGTGCAACGTCCACAAGTTCATGGTCTTGAATGATAGCTTCCAAATGGCCTCTGAAGGGGTCAGGTGAAAAGCAACATCCCCTTTTTCATTGGCATGTAAGATAAGATTAAAATTGCCTGCCACTACAATATTTGAAGTTGTTTCACCATCGATGCTAGCCTTCAGATCATCCCAGCATCTTTCCTTTTCTCTATAATGGTTGGGGGTGTAAAAATTATAGATGGTTGCAGTTTGATTATCTATTCTATTATCCATAACCATTCTGATCCAATGCTGACGAAGATTTATTGATGTGCAGTTCCATTTGCTATGATCCCAAAGGGTGGCAATTCCTCCAGAAGCTCCTCTTGAGTCACTGGTACAACCTTTGTATTGTTTCTGCTGATCTACTATTCCTCTTATTTCTTGTTGCTCTAGCTTTGTCTCCTGAATCAATAAAATTTCTGGCTTTTCACTGTGTATAAGTTCTCTGAGGGCTAAAATTTTGGATGGGTGCCCTAAACCCGTACTGTTCCAAGATATAATTTTCATCATTAGGTATTTGGCGTACGGAGAGGTGCTCGCCTCTCTTGATTTGTCTCCTTCTTATGTTGCCCCAGGATGAAAGCTTCTATAGGAGTTTGAATGCCCATGGCTATGTCTTTCTGATTGTTCTCGTCTCTATGCTACTTGGCCGATTTTCTACTTTGACCTAGTTTCTTGTAAGAGTCGCAGGAGGTTCCATGGTCTTTAGAGGAGATTCTTGTAATCCTAGGAAGAGGGGGGTCGAGAGAAGCCTGCGAAGGGATGATCAGGGGGGGAGAAGGATCTGAAGGTTCGAAAGGGATCTGAAGGTTTGAAAGGGATCTGAAGGTTTGGAAGGGATCAAGGGGGCAAGAGAGGGATCCTCGGGAGGAGGATCATGGGAAGATAAGACAACAAAAGGGTTAGAAGAGGAGGGGAGGCGCAGATCAGAGGGGTGGCAGAAAGGGAGGGAGGATGAGGAGGGACAAAGAGTAGAGGGAACAGTAGGGTCAAATTCCAAAGGATCTTTGGATGATGGGGCAAACTTCTTCTTTTTGACAGTTTCCCATTCGCCTTCTTGATCACCGCTCTCTGCATCAACAAGTTTAGAACATCGATTGGCAAAATGGCCATATTCATGACATACCTCGCATTTAGATGGAATTTTCATGTAATCGAGCTATTGAATATGGATCCACTCGTCCACTTTCAGTTTTATTGCTTCAGGGAGTGCTTTACCAAGGTCCACTTCGACACAAACCCTCGCACAGGCCTGCATGTTCTCTTTCGGTTCGCTACGATCGATATATTTTCCAACTGCTTTCCTGATGGCTTGTACAGATTCGTCTCCCCATCAATGGAGTGGGAGATGGGGAAGATGGACCCAAACCAAAACGACACTGGGGACATCCAGTTCAGGGTCAAAATCTGGAGTCCATTTGTTGAGGTACAGACCCCTGGAGTCCATGAAATAGGGCCCATTTCTGAAAATTAAATCCTTATCCTCTTTAGATTCGAAGTGGAATGTGATGTACCCTTTCCCACAAAACCTTATGGATATTTTCCCTTGAATTTTATCAGTCCAATTTCTTTTGACCCATCTTTGAACGGTTCTAGGAGAAGGCCAGAGGCCTGTGAATTGACCTATGAGACCTTTTTCAGCCAGAGACAGAGCATCCATGCGGGGAAAGACTGGGGGTAACTGAACCTCTTGGAGCACATCCAACTTCTTCATAAATTTTGAGAGGGCAGGCTTGGGGCATTGCGGAGGAAGCAATTTCACCAAGTCTGAGAAAGCGCGTTGAGGACCCATCCCCTCTGAAGGAGGATCCGGAGGACCCATGGCTAGGGGTTGAGGTCCAGGCGGCCACAAAAAGGAGCGTAGAGCAACTTTCAGAGGAGGGCGCGCGCGGGAGCCTCAGCGAAAAAAAAGTTCCCATGAGTAACCATATTTATTATGTCAATTTAAAGCTCATAATTTATTAATTTATTGGTTATAGTTTAATTATTTTCTGTTTTGAAATTTTTTGGACATATTTCCAGTCAAATTTGTTCAAAATTTTAAATGCATTTTAAATAACAAAAAATCATTTTTTTTAATTTATTTCACTAAATTCCAAAAAAAAAAATTAAAACGTAAAATAATTAAAAATTAAAGATTTTACCATAGGAAATATTTATAATAAACATGCTACCATTACAGATAAGTTATACAAAGAAATTAAAAAGCAAAAAACCTAATTCATAATTTTTTTGTGGGCTTTTCAAGGGTTTTCTTGGTAGTTTTGGTGGTTTCCATGGTTGTTTTTGTGTTTGCTTTTGTAGTTTTTGTATGGTGGGTTTTTTTTTCAAATTAATTTATTTTATTTTGAAAAAATAAAAGGGACAAAAATGGCAGGAAACCTACCTCGACTTGAGGCTTTGGGTCATTGCCAGGGTTGATGTATAGCTAGATTAAGTTCCTCCATCTCAATTGAGCTTAAAAATCTTGCATAGAACTCCTTTTCCTCTCACACTCTGAGAACAATGACTTGTGTAAGTCATGACTAGGGTTCTTAATAAGAAATAATTCTCAATCGAGCCATAGGCTCGATCAAAACATATAGCTCGACCGAGCCAAAGTGATTTATCAAGCCACAAGCTCGATCAAAACATATATCTTGATCAAGCCATAACTCTAAATCGAGCCTCTAACTCGGGTTAGAAAAGTGCTCGATTGAGGGTTTGTTTAAATGCTCGATCAAGGACTTAAAAATTACCTGATTGAGCGATTAAAATTGCTCGATTGAGCATCATTTTTTCACCAAAACATGCCCTTGCTTCACCAAAAAGTGTAGCATGGTTCCATGTTATCACCCTGTGTCATGCAAGATGCCAACGTGTGAAGCCATAATATGTTGAATTTTGAAAAATCCATAGTATTAAATAAATAATACACAATTTCTTTAAAATAAAAAGTTAAAGAATGAATATCACACATAATGCTTAGAGATTTACCCTTCAAACCCTTAATTAGGAAAACTAGTAAATGTTTGGAGCCACACATCTAACTCTCATTGCATTTTCTTCACCATTTACAAAAATGTATATAATATCATTTGTCACCCAAATCCCTATTATGCTAAATTAGGTTAGATTCCTTGTTGAAACTTATACTTGAATGGGCCAAAAGAGTATTGGCTAAGAAAAACCAAAAAGGTACCATAAACAACCAACTTTTTTCTCATGGGATACACCCCAAAACCCTTGGGAAGGGGAAGCTAATGAGCCATTTTAGTTGTCATATGTTTTATATTACATGAGGATGATCATGAAAATAATATAATTAATTTGAACATTTCCCCACTTGTTTTCTTCTTTTCATATAGGGGTGGCCAAGGTACAAGACTCCCATTGTTTCTCTACACCAAGAAAACTTCTCAGTGCCAACAAAATCTATCAATGAATTTGTAACATTCTTCAATATGTCCACCTTCACCACCAAGATCTTATTTTCTTCAACCATTTCTTTCACAAAGTGATGCTATACATCAATATGCTTTGTCTTAGAATGATAAAGAACATTCTTTCCAAAAATATTGCACTCTTATTATCACAATCTAACCTTACAAATTTCTATGCACACCCAACACTAAAACACAATATTTTTAACCAAAAACAATACTTAATTACATAATTTTATATCATGTAATCAAATTTCGTAGTTAAAAGTAGAGCTACAAATTGTGTCTTGCTCGTCTAACTAATTTCTCCTACAAATAGGTTAAACACAAAACCACCCGTAGATGTTTTATGCTATAGATTTTTAGCACATTCTATCTAACATATCCACATATGTCAAACACTCTATCTACACTTGTCGTCCTTAGTAGAAAATTATATAATCTATAGTGCCATGCGAATACTTGAAAACCCTCTTTATAATTGCCCAATGCTTCTTTCCTAGTTTTCACATATACCTACTCAAAACATCCACTACATATGTAATGACCAATATAATATAAACCATTACATATATCAAATTATAACAAAACTAACATAGGGAACATGGAATGTGTCCTCTTCCACTTCCTATATCTTAGGAAATTGAACCCGAAATAACTTCGCACCTATAGCAATAGGGACCTTGAATAATTAACATTCCTACATACTAAATGTTTAGAATACTATCTCAACATATTTCTCTTGTTTCAACCAAAGTTTCTTATTCAATGTTTCTATTTTAGTTTCCATGCACTGAATTCTTTTTCCAATACCAAACTATTTCATAACAAATTTCGAGGAAAATTGAATTTGGACATCATTAGTGATTTCCTTGTTTTCAATCAACAACATATCATCAACATATAGAACAACATAATGAAATTATCATCAACATTCTTAGAATACACATAATGAGCAACATTTTTTTCTTTAGAAGTCAAGTTCTAATATATAAACACAATATAAAAATTTTGATACCATGCCACTGGAATTTTTTTTAATTCGTGTAGGGACATTTTCATCTTGCTAACTAACTCTTTCTTTCATTTCAATACAAAGTCTTCTATATGTTTGATGTAGATTTACTCTTAAAGGTCTCAATTGAGGAATGATTGTCTTTAAATTCATCTGTACTACTTCAATATCAAAATCAACAACAATAGACAAGAGAAATCCAATAAATTTTATTTTGAAATAGGGGAGAATTTTTCCTCAAAATCAATTTCCTTTACCCAGGAATATCCTTTTTCTACTAACCAATATTAGTACTTCTCCAGTTTACCTTTTGCACTCAACGTCTTCTTAAACACCTATCGTCTACCAGTGAGATTACTTCCAATTGGAAACCTAACTAGATCCCAAGCCACATTCTTATCTAAGGCCTTTTCAATGATGGCCTTATTTTGTAATAATTATGGGACCAGGATTAGTAATAGACAACAAAATACTATAATTAATATTGCGTATACATTTTCTATTACCTTCTTTACTAAGCCTTTGTCCTCAATATTGGAGTCTAAGGTTATTTTTCTTTTGATTCATGTTCTTATGTTGAGCGGAGTTCATTATCCTTTAGCTCAAACTCTATTTTCTATAGCTCTTTTACCCTTGGTAGGACATTATGTTTGGTGACATTTTGAACTTCTTTGGAGACAACATATTGACTATGAAAACCTTAGTTTTTGGGTTCCAAAGTTTATAACCTTTTATACCATGTTTATTACAAATACATATACACTTTATATATATTATCTAGCTTACTTCTATTTTTATTGGAACATGTACATAAGCATCACAACCTAAAAATATGACATGATTAAGAGAGGGTATTCTGCTAGTCCATGCCTTATGTAGAGTATTTTCAATCAACAATAATGAGGGTGATTTTTTTATGAGGTAATATGTAGTACCTATTAACTACCAAGCATGCATCCACTAACTCATCACCATTAAGCATGCTCATTTCTTTCTCCATCAATATCTTATCAATATTTTATACGACCCCATTTTTTGAGGTGTGTATGAACTAGTATTCTATCTTGTTATACCACACTTCTTATAGAATTGTTGGAGTTCATTTTTGTAAAACTCTCTAATTTTTTAGTTTTTAACACCTTACTTTTATTCTCTATCTATGTCTCAACAAGATCCTTAAAGTCTTTAAATTTGCAAAAGGAATGAAATTTATTTCATAAGAAATAAATCCATACATTCCATGAGAAATCATCCATGAATGAAAAATGGTACACATGTTTACCTAATGATGGAATAAGCATACTCCCAAACACACATCTATGTACTAACTCTAATATTCCATCTACTCTTGTAGCACTGACGAAGATTATTACTTGATTATGTTTACCATTAATGTAATGTTCATAGGAATCAAAATTTGGTGTGTAATAAAATATAACTTTGACCATATATATACCTGCAATTATCCAATACCATTTCTCTAATATGTCTTGATATTTGATGCCATAGAATTTTCTTCTCTCTAGATGAAATAGTAGTTCTATCTGGTAAATACACTATTAGGAACAATATAACTATTATATGCATCGATGCTAGTGCTTCCCAATATATTTCACGTAGTTGTATTTTGAACTCCCTTTAGAAACAAATTTTGTACAACCATTCTACAGGCCTCCCTTTTAAAAATGGTATTTATACCTACATCATTGGTCTTGCATATGAATATTAAGTTTTTAGCCAACTCCAAAACACGTGAAACCCCATTGAGTTCTCTAATCCTTCCACCTTGACTAACAACTTGACCTTCCCTAGTTTCGTAATTCTTTCTTTTAAATAATCTCCTAGGAAAAATTCACCTCCATCATAATTTTCATATTCATAAATCACTACCTATGTGCGGCATATGGAAACAAGCACCTCATTTGATCACTCGTACATCATGATATGCATGTGTGCTTGAAGAATCCAAGTACACATCTCTTCCTTCCTTTGAGAAAGTATTCCTTTTTGTGGAAGACACGTCATTAGATCTCTTCCAATTATCAACACTTTTATATATACAATTATTCTTGTAATGCTTAGTTTACTACATTTCAAACATTATGTCGAAGATATCCTTAGACATTTAGATCTACCACGAGATTTAGATCTCCCATATTAGTACTTATTTTTATTTCTAACTTTAATGTGGTTGCATGACTACAAATATATACCCATTAGAGAAATTTTGAGCTCTAAAATGGGTCTGAAAACAAAAATGTACAACCAAAATGTACTTTATAAGAACCAATAGGATTAAAGATGACGATGTCAACCATGATGGATGATTCACTATTTTTGAAGTTAAAAAAGTAAAAATATTAAAAAATAAAAAAAAATAAGAAAATTACTTTTTCAACTTGTATTTTCAACTTATATCCCTATGGTTTAACTCCAATTTTGAATGGGAGTACTCACTGGATGCATAATTTAATTCATTATCCAAGGGATACCCATGTTGCATACTTTTGATGGACCCTGCTACACAAGAAATGATAAATACATGAAAAGCATGATTGCAATTACCTTTTTTCATGTATTTTTCATTTTTCGTATAGCAGGGTCCATCGAAAGTATGTAACATAGGTACTTCTTCGATGAGGAATTAAATTTTGCATTGAACAAGTGCCCCTACTTGAAATTTGAGTGACATTGTAGGGAGATTAGTTGAAAATATGAGTTGAAAAAATAAATTTTCTTTTCCCCTCTAAAATTTGATGATGTAATCTAATTTTATTTTATTATTTCCACTATTATTTTATAGAATTATTTAGGAGGCCCATTTTAGACCTCAAAATTTCTCTAATGCACAAAAATATTCCATGAATTCGACAACAAACAGATTAGGATAATTCACTTATCTTTATAAAAAAATTACACGAACATACAACAATAGACTTACCATTGTATTGAAAGCATTTAGATTTTCTTTGATCCTCATTTGCATTGTCTCCAGAAAATGGTGATTTGGAAACAACATAGCAGCAACCTCATGTAAGATAGTATTGGATAAGATAAATAAATCACCACAGATGCATATATAATATGAACCAAAATATCCATCATTCATCCTTAAGGGTTATGAATTATTTTAAAGGAAAATATTATTTACCAAAGACTTAAATGCATGTAAAGACCCTAACTTATCACCTAAATCCTTCCTTGTATATTTCTAAAAACATTTAAAAACATTAAATTTGAAACACATAATGGATTTTTATCTCTTCCTCGCTATTCAACTTCATCTTGTCTTTTGTTTCCATACCCATAAGGGTAGTATCAATATACATTGTAACCCACTATTGTTTATCTACCAATAGGTATTCCAAATTGATTTGTAACCCACTATTGTTTATCTACCCATAAGTATTCCAACTTGAGCTTCCTCACCTCTTCTCCCATTAAATTTCTCAATGTCAATTTCCAAACTACTCACTATTTTCTTCCACCATAACAATCAACACCAAGGACCTCCCATTCAAACTAGGCTTATCACAAACTCAATATAACCAAACCATTAGCAACAAAAGAATCCCCTAAATCTAATAACTACATTGATACAAATTTAAGTTTTAAAACTTTAAAATAAGGTAATGCATACATAAATTATTTATAAAAGTACAATTAAGTAGTAAATCACACACTACCTCATGAGCCCTTAATAAGATCACAACTCTAACTACCATTTTGTTTTTTCTAACTTTTCATAGTACAATGTATATGATACTATAGAATCCAAAACTCAAATATGTTAACTAGGATTAGCTTCCTTAATTGAAATTATATTACAATGGGAAAAGAAACAATTATACAAAAAAAAACACCAAAAACTAGGCCAAAAAGAGACCGAAGGCAATCCAATTTTTTTTTCCCTTGGGGACTATTACCCTCCATGATTCCTATTTAATGTATAGTACATAGGGATAATTGTGGAAATAACATAACACATGGCCAACACATATACACAATGGTATTCCACTTTAATCAATTTTTTGTACTAAAACGTATATGTACAAATGGAAAGAAACATTAAAGAATAAATTCCTAGTGTTATGTTCAGCTTGAAAAGGAAGGTATGCTATTGGTTAAAAAATTTGTAGGGAAGTGTCTACATGATGTGTAGAGATGTTGGTTTGGTACTCTAACTTATATTGATAAACATATGAGATTGAATTATAAAAAAATTGACTAATGTGAGGATGCATCAAAGGAATATACATAATTAAACTATGAAATTATACCAATAATGATTTAATAATTATGAATTATGTTAGTACATTTTTAATGCACTAAGAAGATGTGATGTTTATTATTGGTACACTGGTCGTCAAACATGAATATTAAATTGGAATACGTAATGCATAGTATGTTAGTGATGCATATATAGTAAATTATATATCCATTTCCTTTAATATGATTAACGGTTAAACTAAAGCATTGTTAGTATGTTATAATTCTAAGATAACTTCATGAATAGTTGTAAATACTGCAATGAGGGAATTATATGCATGGATACTTAGTTGTTTTTTGATTGAAAGTACAATTTGTAGGTAGTAGATTTATTTTGAATATTTCTATAATTATAAGCCCAGCCCATAATGAAGATTTGGTGCTACCTCATGCAACAGGTAAACCTTACGAAAAGGAATATTATACACATGAAATCTAATTCTCTTTATTTTGATGGACTATCAAAATAATTGTATCTCTATAGTATGTATAAGATGATTGATCTTACTAGGAAGGAAAAATGATGGTTATTGAAGCTGAAAATATTGGAAAGAAAGACATTGTGTGGACATTGAAAGCCTTTGAAATGCCCGAATCGTAATGGAGAGATGTTATGCTATGTTAGAGAAAGCCAGAGAGATTCCTTGGCTATAAGAATATATAACTCTATTTACTCTTCCTATGGAAGAAGAGTTAGCAAATAATGAATCATTTGAGGGACTATGTAGCAACAAAGGGGATGTCTGGGTCTAGACAATGAGTTGCTAAAAAGGAAAGGTAAACATGAATAACTATCTTATTAGATATCCATGTTACATGATATCAAGGATCATGAGTGCATTGTGTTTGTTTGAGAAAAAAATGAGTTAAATTCTTCCCCATAGTAAGATTATGAAATAAAGAATAGCCATACAAAGAAGTATTCAAACTTAGATTACATATTTTTTTAAATAGAATCTCACATTGTGGAGTTGAGAACTCTTATGGATAAGATATTTTTTTCCTGATAATGGCTATAACATGTATTTTCTCCTCATGAATAGTGTAGGTGTATGCTAAAATGTTGGAGTTTTGTTGGTGTACCAAGATAATAGAGAAGATTACATGTTGGATTAACTAAAAGACATTGCAAGTGTTGTAGTTGTGAAAATGAAATTGAGTATGCTTCGATTCCAAGGAGTGGAAGATGTAATATCACGTCGTTAATCCCCTTCATTAAATTATAATAAATAATTATCAATAACTAATTTGTTTTGTCATGGGTATTTTAGTTACCATGTATTATTTATTTTACATAATGAGAAAAACATGACATGGTGATTTGAATAATGTAAATATTATTATTTTTTCATTATAATAAAATAATAGAGTTAACTAAGGCCCTTTCACACTGAAAGGGGGTTATGATACCATGAGACGGGAAAGGTGAGGGGGTCATAATAAATTTTACATGGAAGATAATCATGTTTTTCCATGTGTCCAAAATTTACATTGTTTCCTTCACCACCATGTTCCTTATTAAAAATATATACACCTCAAATTTTGATTAATGGATGGATGTGGTGGTTGGTGGGTAAGTATACCTTCCACAGTTTTAAAATCACAAGGCTAAGTACCTTCATGACATGAACTCTGAGAGGAGCAGTCAATTATGGGTTTTCTCCTATTTTAATGAAACTTGTTTCCTAAGAATAATGAGGAGAATTAGAGGAGTCTCAGGAGAAATTTTGTTTTATCATTTGTTTAGTCATGGTCATTCTTACGGAAGAAGTAAAATGGTTGGGCCAACACATTAATAATTCGGCACTAATGGATATGGATATATAGAGGTGGAAATTTTTGTTTTGGAAGTTATTCTTGAACATGTTTCAATTGATATTCTACTCTCATGCACATGTCTGGAAAATAGGACGTGAGGCTTTTTGGATTGGGTCCTCATTGATGCATTTGGTTAAAAATAAAAATAAGGAGAACACATATAGGATGCACTATGTAGATAGAAATTTGAATGTATAGAATTTCAATTCTTTTAGAAGAAGGAAATATAGGAGAGGGAAAATAAAGAGAGTGAAATATTAGTTGGGAAAGAATCCAAGAAGTTTTCTATGTAGTGTCATGGAGTAATTATGTCTAAAATCCAAGAATCCTATCATATTGTAGGATAGAATAACCAAGAAATGAATCCTTTATACCCTAAGAAGAACAACAAAAATTGTTTTGGAGGGTTGAACAACATTTGGACCCTCTACACACACATGGAAGAGCAATGGAGGGAGACACTCCTAAGGGATGAATGAATGTATAAGGAAGATGTCCTTGTGTTGTATGAAATAGGAATAGTGAGTACTACGAAATTTCCTTAAATTGCAAAAATTGGAGCTTATTCTTTAAACTAATTAGTGATTTATTTGCTATATGAAAAATAATGAATAAATCACACTGCAATTCTTCACATTAATAAAATATGTTTTAAAGTAAAATAAGGAACTAAGAAATACATGGATAGACATAAAAATTGACACAATTATTTTGGACTGAAAATTCCCTGGAAAACCTCGAAGGGAAAACGAGTGCAGTAGATGAGGGTTTATTTTATTATTATAAAACAAATATTATAAGTACAATAATCTGGATGCGCAATTGGAATGTGCTAACAAATATCTAGACAAAATAATCTAGAGATTAAGAATCTCCTCTGCAAATCAATATGGCCCCTTATGGCCTGCTCATACTCCTTTATGGCTACTCTGCTAGCTTGAATGCACACATCACACATACTGCCTACAAACTAGATCCATGTGGGTTTTCCTACTTCCCTCTACCACTGTAAATGACGCACTCTGCTTCTTTGAAGCTATTTTAGCCTCTAGAAACTGAATCTTCTCTCTTCCAGTAACTCACACTAGGGTTGTTGGCCACTTGGAATGGATTTTGTGACATGTTTTGTAGATAACTCAACCTCCTATCTCCTATCAATCCAACATTGGAGTAAAACTAGGAAACTATCCATAACTCTCCTCATATCACTCCCCCTCTCTGATGCTCTGCCTATGGCTCAAATTCTTCCCTCATTGAATCAATGCATACTAGGAAATTCACATTGTATTTCTCTCACACCCATAACTATGTTTATCTCCATACCATTCACTTGCCTTAATAATATCGTGTTGGAGAATCAACGACCAAGATCTAATTGTTCTCGATGGCTGAGATCATATTAAACTTGATCCATGTCACTTTCTAGAAGTTTCTAGAGCATAAGTCAATCTCCTCAATTAATTCCCATTATTTAACCAATTTTCATAAATTAGACGTAGGCATTTTTAATTATGGATTAATTAATTAATTGCATGGTCTCTATGTGTTTTCTCTTGAAACATTTTTTGGGTTTTGGAGATTTCATGCTACTTAGCCTTTTAGACATAAGTCAAGACAAAAAAACTATCAAATGCAACCAAAACAATCCATAAACTAACACTCCATCCTAGTGAGGAAGGTGTTATCTCCCTTAACATCTCTCTCCTCTAAAATATGTAATTGAACTAACCACACTACGGATGTCTGAAAACTGTGATAAAAATATCTCTCATTGTTTATCATGTCACAATCCAAACTTTGATATACCTCATGATGTTGCTTCCACTGTTATGTTGTTATCCCTGTATCGTTGCTGCAACTACTGCAATAGTGAGTCTGGCCTCACTGATCTCTCTCTAGGAAATCTCGCTTGGATGGAAACCCATATGTGGAGTCTCCCTCTAGCTCGAACCGCACCTACAACCTGCAACTAGGCAATTTCCACTGCCTCCTCTAATCACACAAACTTCCTGTTATTGAAGCTGGAAGCTTAATCTTTATAGATCTACTGTGCCACTACAAATGGTTTTTCAACTGTCCCTTGAGACTTTGAACATAACTAGCTATGCATTGTCTACTAAGTATCTGACTATGCCCAACTATCTATAAATCTCTCCAGTATCTGAATATAACTATCTCTGCATTGTCCCTTAAGATCTGACTATGCCTGCAAAACATTGATCATGGTACCGTGAACTATGAGATCCAGTAGAAAAGGTACCCGTCCTTGTGAACAAAAACTAGATTATATATATATTTCTTGTTTCTCACTTATGCATCCTTCCCAAACATGTCATGTTAAGCATTATACTCCTCCTCTATCTAGAGGTGTCACTGCAATCAATGTGAATTCCTCCAAATGAGAGGTTAACTCATATATTTGTGTCAAAGTTGTTACCTATGGTTGTCGCTTATTTTCCTTCTTCCTCTTCGGACACTAGGTGGAATAGTGGCCAAATTTACCACATCCAAATCATTTGACCTTTGACAAGTCCTTTTTATTCTTCTTCCCTCCCTTTGGTTGTTTTCCATGACTAGGGCCCATTTCCTTCCCTTTACTCACAAGGGAAATGTTTTCTTCTTCCTCCTTTGTAGCTTTTAGTCCTCTACTTCTACTATTGGTCATAGCCTTGACCAATATGAGCCTTACATCCTCTTGAATGAAATCTCTCTAGAGGCATTTCTAATATGGAATTCGATCTTGTCTAGTGATCCCCTAAACAAAGGCTCATCATTCCTTGGTAAACTTTCTTAGACTTATTCACAGAAGTTCTTTGTCTTCAAGTTTCTCTCCTACATCTCCTAGCTCATCACAGACATTTTGAATTCTGGTGAGATAGGAAGACATGCTCTCAGCCTTCTACACCTTTATTATCCTCAACTTCTCCTTGAGAATAATTTTGTGATTCTTAGATGGATCTTGTTATAGATTCACAATGACATCCCACATGTCCTTTGTTGCATTCTTTTCTGCAATATGTGGGACAGTGTGATCCTGAACCCCATCTAGGACCATCTTCTTAGTTTTGGCCATCTCTTTGTTGAATTTTTCCAACTATTATGCATTTTTTGGTTGTATCATGAAAGTTTTCACAAACTCCTTCAATTCATGCTCATCCAACAGGAATTTCATTCGGGCCTTCCAAATGCTAAAATTAGAGAGATCGTGAAGTGTATCTTAATCTCTAATTCCTTCTTAAGCTATATTTGTGAAACTCAAATAACCTAGAGAGTGGATTTGGAAATATCCTTATCTTCCCTACTCTACCTTCCTTTTTCTAATCACATTCCCTTAGAAATGCGCAGATATTCTCCTGCACTCCTCCAAAAATCTTTCTCTGGCACTCACACTACCTGCTACTCTTCAACTAGGAAACTCGCTCTACCTTCCAGAATTCCTTCTCTAGAATATTGCACATCATATACTTCTCCTAAAGCATGCTATGAATAACTAACAAGAATGCTATGACCTAGTGCTACCAGAAATCATGGATCTCCTCCATAGAAATTAGAAACTAGAAACCCTCTGAGAAAAAAACTGGAAATCTCTTATGTTTTCTTTTCTCTTCCTATCATAACAATGTAAACTTTGAAATGGGAACTATAAACTCAAAATGGGAACTCTAGCAAAAAAGCCCCGTAAAAACATCAAAAACAGTGCTAAAAACGAAAAGTGTTGGTGCTGGAATAACGCCTTTTTTTTTCTAGGGTAAATTTTCAACATGTTTTAAAAATGGTGGCGAAAACCAATTTTTTGTGCAAAAATTGTCTAGAAAACACCCTCAAAGCGAAGTGTTGATGTTCGAATAACAAATTATTTTTTTTTCAATCGTAAATTTTGTGCAAAAAACACCCTCAAAACGAAAAGTGTTGACGCTGGGATAACAAAAAAAAATCAAGGGTAAAATTTTAACATTTTGAAATAATGGCGTAAAATATTTTATCATGACCCCAAAAACCATTAAAATTTCAAACAAATAATGAAAACATAAAATAAAAATAAAAA
>APFE031050593.1:131786-159768 GCA_000404065.3 Pinus taeda
TTTTTTTTTCTAGTAATTTCAGTTTACTTTTGTTTTTTTAGTTTTTTTTTTAATGTTTTTAATATTAATTTTACTAGTTTTAAATTTTTTTTGGTTAATTCCCTTTTTTTGTTTAATTAGGCCGATAGGCCTTCCTATGCATTAACAATCGTCAACCAATTTACCCTGCTCCGTTGGATCAAGTGAGATATTGTGAACCATTGATTTGAAGTGTGATTTATGTTTCCGATACAAATTATTTACTTACTAAATTCTATTAACAAGTAATACACCTTCCCAAAAATATATCCTAGAATAACTCTCTCGATTTGACTGTTTTTATGTGATAATCTGCTTTCATTGGTTTTTTAAGCAGACTTTCCTGTTTTTTGCAATGACCCGCTTTCACTTTTATCTTTTTCTTTTTTTCGCAAAAGGCTTTCCTGTCTTTTTGAATATATGATTTCACTCGCTTTTTGCAGGCTTTTTTACCTAATTTAAAATTAGTGCGTAAGGAAGAAAGAAACATTCTAAACATACCAGTTGATTTCACTCGCTTTTTGCAGGCTTTTTACCTAATTTAAAATTAGTGCGTAAGGAAGAAAGAAACATTCTAAAGATACCAGTGATCTGCTGGCTCTCTAATTTTTAAGGCCTCTCTTTCTTTTCAGTTGTAAACTAGTAAGGAAAAGAGAAATGTTTTAACTAAATAGATGGATGTATGATCTACACCAATTATAGTGTATTCAAATTGCATCAAGCAGGCGTAATATTATCAAGTAGCAGCAACGATGTTGAGGAGAGGAGTTGAGGAGAGGAGATGAGTGATGGGTAATAAAACAGTAATGGTAGCAGCTTGGATTTTAATGTTAATGGTGATAGTCGA
Organism: Pinus taeda; assembly: GCA_000404065.3. Classification (NCBI taxonomy): domain Eukaryota; kingdom Viridiplantae; phylum Streptophyta; class Pinopsida; order Pinales; family Pinaceae; genus Pinus; species Pinus taeda. Next base: position 132,652 of record APFE031050593.1, read on the forward strand.
AGTTCCAGGGACCACATTTGCTGTAACAGAGGTAGTTGATGAAGTAGCGGTAGTTGATGAAGTAGGATATTCAGTACGCCTGCTAAAGGCTGTTGTAGCTCCTTCTGCGCCCTCTCCAGGCCATAATGGTCATCCTCCAATACCAAAAGTCTCCGATGAAATCAATGAGTGAAGGGAAAAGTAAATGCCAATGCCATTACATATTCCTTCGATATATCAAGTGTTTTGGAGTAAGTTAGTAATACGATAAGTTAGTAATAGTTTTTACAAATGGATGGCAGATTTCCAAGGGATGAAGGTTGATAAAAGGGTTTTTTAATTGATAATAAGTAATTTGACAGAATTGTTTATTCATATGAAGAGAGTTTATGAATGGGAGCGTTTTGAAGTAGATTTCATTTTAGTATGATTGAATTTCTAGTATTTGAATACTTTTATATCAATGACATTGATTTATTTCTATGAAATTTCAATATACATGATGCGTAGATCGTGGTAAAATTCTAATTGGCATATAATTTATGCACTGTAAGCTTTACTGCACTGAAGGATTCAAACATATGTTCTCTGATGAAGTCTTTTATGATAAATTTGTGCGCAGCTTATAAATTAGTAAGTTTAATCGATAGAATAATATTATGATAATAATACAATTTTAAAGTTGTATTCAAATTGATGCATAAGGATTTTCTCATGGTTAATAAATTCTCTGGTTTCATTTTCTACTGCAGTTCTTTCCATGGAATTATAAAGTGTTTTAGGATCACCGTAGCAATGAAAGGACGTCTTCGTACTGAAAGGAATGATCTCATGAGAGTACAATACTGTTTGGTGTAGCATAATATCAAAGTAGCTAATTGTAATACAATTGAGCAATGGGATGGATACAAAATACCATATAATCTAACAACTTAATAGATTTGATTAATTAATAGTGAAAAATAAATAATTTAAGATAATATTTTCCTATGTTTAATTTGAATTTAATTGCATGTTTTGAAATATTAAAATATTCTTGAATTTATGAATTACTATTATTATTTTTATGCCAAGTTCATATGAGAGTTAGCAATAATAATATATTTTTTTTTATTAACTTATTCTAAAATGAAATAAGACATTCAATGTGTTCCTTGTAATATTGATATAAACAAAACATTTAAAGAAAAGTAATTGCACAATGATCTAGTCCAAGAAAACAAGGTTTTCCACAAACCAATTAAGTCTTTCAACCTTTTCGGCTTATTTTCTTATATGAAATATTTGTGCAGGGTTTCAACCAATTAACATTTCATTGAGTATGTATTTACAAATCAATGATTTTGGGATCAAATCCCACAAAGCAATTCTATACCTACTCTTCAAATTCCTTCAAGCTTTTGAAAGTAAAACCAATGAATTATCAAATTCCTTCAAGCTTTTGAAAGTAAAACCAATGAATTATCAATATAATTTTACCATAATAAAAAACAATTAGAAAGCCTTTAGCCAGCTCAACATATCTTCTGGAAAAATTCAACAATTCCAATTTAATAATCCTATCGGCCTCTCTTTGTACCTTTTGGGACAATTGCTAGTCTAGTTTGTTTTTAAATTTTTATTTTTCTAGTTCTTTAATGGTTTTTAATTTTTCTATATTTAGTCACTTAAACGTTAATATATAAAATTATATATAATAATAATATAATATTTTTTTTTTCCATATTCTTTATGGTTATAGATACTTTTTTATTTAGTTTTTGTATTTATATATATTTTATATTTGTTATTTTAACTAATCAACATTAAAAAAAGGAAATAAAACAACTTGAAAATTCGTTAAGTAATCATAATTTTAAAAAAAAATCGAGATAATAGATTTTAAAGTGTGAAAAATAAGTCCTCTAAAAAAAATGTACGCTGCATCAACATGTTGCATCTACACATTTCAAAATCAGCATGAAAATCACTAATATTTAAAAACAAATATTTATATTTGATACACAATAAAGTTTAAAATGTCAAAAATATGCTCCCAACAAAAAAAACTGTATTATGTTTAACCACTTGTGAAAATTGGGTCACTATTTTACTACCCCTACGAAACGGGTAATCGTATCGGTTATTTAAAGTGTCAAAAACTAAGCTTTAAAAAACACATGTTCTGCATAACCCCTTTTCGAAATCGAGTCACTTTTTTGCTATCTCTACAAAACGGGTAACAGTATGGGTTCCCGTTTCAAAGTTTACATTGTTTCATGTGCAAATATGCAACTGAAACCCTTGCTGCAAATATTCTATTCCTAGTTCTTCTCAACGAGTCAAGTAATATTCTCATCATAATTACTTCTTGATAACCACACTACCTACAAAGTATGTTGTAAGGGCTATTCAAACTTTTCCTTCGAACTAAACTGGAAATCAAACCCTCCACCTCTACAATTCACAATCTTGGATTGGCACGCGCAGATCTCAATCCTATGCTTTAGAATTCCCTATGAAACTACATGATCTCTCAATCTTTCATCTCTCAGCCTCTAATATGATCAACAATGCTCTGATACCATGTGAAATTTCCTTAAATTACAACAACTAGAGTTTATTATTCTAACTAATTAGCATTTTATTTGTTATACGACAAACAATGAATAAATCACACTATAATTCTTCACAATAAAAAATATTTTCTAGACGTAAAATAAGGGACAGAGGAATAGATGCACCCACATAAAAATTGAAACAATTATTTTGGATTGAAAAGTCCCCGAAAAAACCATGAAGGGAAAACTGGTGTAGAAGATTAGGGTTTATTTTATTATTACGCAACAAATTTTGGGAGTACAATAATCTAGATGCCCAATTGGAAATCCTCTAGAAAATATCTGGAAAAAATAATCTGGATATCAAGAATCTCCTCTGCAAATCAATATGGCCCCTTACACCCTGCTCGCACCCCTCTCTGGCTACTCACACTATTGTCCTGAAAGTGCATTGTTGGCCTTGAAATCACCTGCACTACTTGCAAACTGACTCCAAGTGAGCCATCCTACCTCCCTATGCCTCTGGAAGTGAACATAGTTTCCTCTTAGAATCTATTTCGGCCTCCAGCAATTGAATATTCTCTCTCCAGGAAACTCATACTAGGATTTCTGGTTGGTCACATTGGCTTCTGCGGCCCGTTATGTAGATAACTCATCCTCCTATCTCTGGCCAATCTGGAGGTAGAGGAACACTAGAAAACTCTTCAAAATTCTCCTTCTACTACTCCCTCTCTCTGGTGTCCTCCCTCTGGCTGAAATTGTTCCCTCACTGAATCATTGTGTACTAGGAAATTTTCACTGCCTTACTCTCACACCTGTAACTTTGTCTGTCTCCATCTCATCGACTTTCTCTTATAATATCTTACATGATCATTGTTGTCTTGTATGGGTCTGACCCAGGTTCAGAGGTGATTTACCCAAACAAATCCCGGTACTACTGGCACTTTCAGCAATAGTCCGCAGACGCAGAATGAGGTCTCACCTGAAGTAGTATGGGAGGGGCTGAACCAGGTTTCTACATCCTAGGGATGTCTGATGAGCTCTGGCAGTCTGCAGTTTGACCCTGCGTGCATGTCGCTACGCACATCTATTAGTCCCTCGCAACCCGTGATGTTGCCTTCGAGCAGCGCTACTCGAGGCGCTATCTGTATTATTACCCAAGTTCCTTACTATTAACTTGTTATTACCTGATTACTTAACTTATTTGTTTAAGTCTAGTGATAATTAACAGTGTATCCAGCATTCATATAAGTGCACGTGATAAACAAAACAATATACATGCATAGAAAATCATACAAAACCAGATACACAATATTTAGAAACTTCTCTTTATTCCTCTTATTCTTGGATTACAGACTCAACTTTGTCCTGCGCACTCAGCTGTAGGGGTCCACGCACTCAGCTGCGGACTCTACTAGGCCTCTGCGCACTTAGTTGCAGAGCCTCTTCCTACTACTACGACTTAATACACTTAGACTCTTCCTCTATGCCCAAACCATTCGTATTTATCTATCTCCCGTTCCTATCTTTACAACTTAGAGCCTCACTCTATTTATACAATCCCATGGTCCGCAAACCATGAGTAGGCCGACATGACATTACATTACATTACAAAACTTAGGGCGGACAACCCTATGACTCAATATACACTTCGCGCTTTGTGCCTGTAATTCGCAAAGTCTTACCACATATTTGACCAAAACTTGGGCTTTGAACCCCAAAACATGTTGTGGGGGAATTCCATGCCCAACAGGCCCCCAACACAAACATTATGACTCATCCCTGAGTCACTCGGTTGGCACGACGATCTTGGCATGGAGTCTCTCCAACCAGTCCAACGCTGCTCAGAGGTCGCAACGCATTGTTTTGCGGTTTGCTCGACTTGCTACATGCACTCTTCTGATGCTTTATTGTGAGGATCAAATCCCTGCCTTAGCGAGTAGAGCCCCTGCATCTGTTCGAGTTTGCGCTTGATATCTGTCGTAATGGTGAAAACCTCGTCAATCCATGGTTGGACATGCACTTTAAGAAGTGCCTCTTTCTGTCTTGCGGCATCCACCTACTCTTTTAGTGCCCTTGCTTGTTGCATCTTCGCGAGCCATTGAATGAGGATGACTATTTGCACAATTCCTCGGGCACTGTCATACTACTCCTGAAGTTCACACACCTCTGTTTCCAAGCACTGTATTTTGGGGTCCTCCTGCAAGGATGTGAGGATGCGAAAGGCTTGGTCCAAAATACTGGTACAATCCTGCACTACCCATCCAATTTCTTCCAACCCTGTTTGTATTGCGCTAACGAGCTACTCCCTAACTTCTAAGGGAGTGGAAATTCGCGAGTTCAGCTGGAGATTCAGCTCCAACTGCACTCGCGTTGTTTCCTAGCGCGCGTTTCAGTATTGACTTTCCAAACAGTGGATCCAAACTTCTGTTGGCAGGTCTGTGTCGATGGACAACTCTAGGACGTGCCAGCACGCTTCATCCACTGTCTGTACTAGCTTCTTGTTTTGTGACACCAGTTCGTCACGCTACAGGCTGAGCTGTTTGATGTTGATATTTTGCTGACTTAGCATCTGTATCGTGTGGCCCTCCCTGGCATGGGGCTCTACTATTATGCCATCCTGCAGTTGGTACAGTGTGTCTCGTGGAAGGGCAGCCAAATTAAGGGCAAGTCCCTTGATCCTGCCAACCACGGCTCTGTCGATCTAATTCTTTGCTGCTAGCGCCCCTTCCGATAGCACTATGGTATTGGCCATCCTTGCTCATAGCATCTATTCTAGTTTTGATGTGCTTGTTGTGACGTAGGTGGCTATGGTTCCTTCCTATGGGGGTCGCACCTATAGTTCCTACAGCGGCACCGTTAGGGCCCCCAACACAGTCTGCTGTGCCGAAATGACTTCTTGAAGCACTTCCTTGGTGACATCATGAACCGTCTTGCAGATGTCATAGAGGTCATCTTCCATTAACGTGATCGGGTCGATGGCCAATTTGGAGGCCTTAACCTTTTTCCATTGACTCAATCTCTTTGTGACATGCGACCTTTTGAGTTGGGTGGAAGTTGTGCCTGGGTCTATGCCCTCTTCTGCAAGGTTTGTGTCCTCCGCCTCCTATCCTGTAGACAATTCCTAGCCCTCCTCTTCCTGCGTTGTTCTGGCCCCTATTGTCTACGTTGTTGCTGCTTCGGCAGCCGGTTTGTCTGCTCCGCAGCTGCTTGTGCTACCTCACGGACTACCCTTACCTCTACTGCTGCTTTTTCATCGTGCCTCTTCTCGGCCAGCTATGTGATTCCTAGCTTCGCCTCGTGCTGCCGCCTTTTCCAATTATGCTAAATATGGGGTGCGCCACTCGGGAGGCCATGTCTCTAACACTGTAAAAATTGCATCATCAGTGGCAATGAATGGCAGCTTGGTCCACTGCTATGCTAGATATTTCCACGCCCTGATGTAGATATTGTGCATGTCCACTTTGAAGGCTGCAAAACTCTGTAGACTGTTGTGCACTATGGGGGAAAGGTTCGGCCACCTATTGATCCACATGCGGATGCTTGCCTCCATGAGAACCCAGAAAGCCTTTGCATCGCAAACCCTCTTCGCGTCCTTGGTAGCTTAGAGCGACGTGTACTTCACGGACTCTGGTAAGTCACACTCAATGCTCGGGAACTAACTATCCTCTAGCAGTTCTCCCGCTACCAGCAAAATGGACAAGAGTAACCACACATAGTGGAAGGTCTTACCCTGCTCCCGGGCTTCCTTGCAGTTGATCAAGAATTCCTCGCAGAGGAACTCGGCCCAATTGAATTGGACCCCCTCTATGCATTGTTTGGCTAACGCAACTACCGACGTTGGTACTTCATCACCGCGACATTTTCTCATTACCTTCTCGTCCAAGAGTTGGATGGCTACGCGCACCCCTTTATCCTTAATACTGTTGATGGCGTAACCCCTCTTTTTCTTCTAAATCTTATATTTTTTCTTCATGGCTTCTATGAGAGCCAAATTTCCACGTTTTCCTACTATCCTCATTGAGTCGTTTCCCTTACAAGGAAGCTGAGAAATTCTATGGATGAGCGCCATCGTGATGGGAATATTCACCTCTAGCCATAAGTACCCATCATGCACCAGGTAAAGTAGCTTCCTGATGACGAAAATAGTGATGGGCATGATGAAAGTGCGGTATCCATAGCAGATGTAGCAACCTGGCTTTCTCCACACAGTGCATCCATTTTCGTAGCTCTAATGTTATTACTGGCCCCTCCATGCTCTGCTTCATGAGGCTCTCCATCTCTAAGTGGTGGAACTTCTCGCTATCCCTGAGGTCAAAATCTTCGAACTTCATTATGGGCATGCAGGCTAGGTGCAAGCCCTCAAACACAATTCCATCAGGGGGGAGCGGGGTTTGGAGTGCGCTCTTTGTGGCATCTAGATCCTTTGGTATCTTAGTTTTCCCTTTTCGCACAGGGACTTACTCAGGCAATTTCGCTACAAAGTGCATCGGCTGGCTATTCTCTTCCATGCCCTCTGCTTCCTCTACCTCATTATCAAAGCCTATAGGTTGTCCTCCTCTTCATCTGTCTCAATAGTGACAGCCTTGCCCTTTTCTTCCATTGAGAGCTTACTGAACCGCGGAATCCTCGAGGACATATAGGCTGGTCCCGCTGCCTGCATATCTTTTTCTGGTCTCGGCGTCCGAAGTGATTTCGGGGTTTCTAGCGCAACCCCAGTACCTTCAGTAACATCATGTACCATGGGGTTCTACATGGCATCGCCAGAGGTTCCTTCTGCAAAGCCCAAACCTATTCTGGTAGCTGCCATCTTGCTTGAACTGCATGTGGTCTTTCACGAACTTAGGGGCTCGAATATCGCTCGGCACTCAATGGTTTGTGCTCTAATCAACTGCTCAAATCTCAAGTGAACAAGTGTTTTCTCGTGGCTAGCCCCTGGAGTTTTATAGCGGCTTTTGAATTCAAATTCAACGATTCCCCCTAATTCTGAGCCATCAATGCTTTCTTGGCAGTAGATTGTCCCAAATCTCGCCCATAATTTGCATCTTAAATGCTCGGCACTCGCTCCATTTGGCCTTAAATTAGACATCTTGTCATGAACAGTGACACCAACGGTCACTTCCTAGCTTATCTGTGTGGCAGCATTGTCCCTCGTGCACGGTCATGAACCCTATGACATCATGTTACTGCCCGCATTTCCCAAAACGCTTAGCCCCGTGGCAGAATATTTTATAGTCCCGCGCTTCCTTTCAACTTCCTGGAGTGCTAACATTGTGTTTCCTACAGCTAGTTAGGTGGTTGCACCACTTGTGCAGGCCTTCATTTCACCCTCTAGTGTAGTCCACAGAAAATATTCATTTCTGCCTGTGACAGTCGGTGTCGCATGCTCTTCTTTACGTAGTGCATCCCCTTGGTACTGCGTTTGGTGATATGGGGACCTAGCCATGGCAGAAGACTAACTAATTCTTGGCAATAGTCTTCTAAATTGTTTGAATGATTGTACACACCTTGCCTCGCCATCCTTGGTCTGTTGACAAGAAATTATTCCTTTATTTCGGTTTCTAGCCTCTTGACCTTTGCGTCCATTAAAATGCCTTTCTTCCTTAACCATACCTGGGCTGATTCAAGATCGCAAAGTCTATAGTTTCCCAGTCCAATTGATTTCTGAAGCCTTATGTGTTCGACCTCGTGTAGTTGTGTGATTTCTTCATCCTAGCTGCGTGCACTATCACATCTACGGGTGTTATTACGTGTGGATTCCTCTTTGCATTCTCTTCAGAAATTTTGGTACCTACTCTATTCCGCACCTTTGGAACTGTTTCCGCGGTCAAGGTTTTGCACATGGTCCTATAAGCCCATCGAACCATTGGTATGCATAGGACCCAATCATTGCATCTCACCTGGTGAACCTTGTTCAATGCTTCGCACACCCTGTCGAATGCTTCTTTGTGGGTAATCCTTGCCACACTTTGTTTTTCCTGCTTACACTTCTTGTTTTGATTTGTGATCATGAGAGCGGTGCGCGTGCGGGTGGGCTGCGTACTATATGTCTGTATCCATCTAAAAAGGTGGGCGCACAAGTTGTTCCGCCCCTGGTGACTCGCTTTCATCCTGAGCTACGGTTTTCCAAATCGTATGTGCATCATCCTTCTACATCTGCACCAATCCTCAAAACTTCCTTGATGTGTACCCCACCATCGTGCGGGCGTTGCGCGCAGTGCCCACTTCAGAGCATCGAACCGCTGTTGTTTTGGTACTGCGCTTTCAAATTTGTTCAGGAATTCATCCACCGTTGTCAACCCATCATATGTAGGCATATCCCTTGCCTCTGTTGTCACACAGCGCAGTGATCTAACCATCATGTGGAAATTAAGCGTTGTTACTTCGTGTAGCAAATTCTGCTGTTAGTGTCGGTATCTTCATCCCTCCGTCAGAGATCAAATCCTCTTGTTGCATTGCATATTAGGTGTCTCGCTCAGTCAGCTGCATTCCATTAGGAGCATGGATCATCTAACGGTAGTGGCTTCTTGTACATTTTCCCTCATGTCTTTTACCTGCTGGCCCATTTCCATTCATCAAAATCATATGCAGTGACTTTCTAGCATTTCAAGATTTGTTTCTAGGGTTTCACTTTCATTAGGTCTAGGGTTTCATCAAAAAGGTTTTCAAAATGTCCCATAACAGTCAGCAGGCACATGAAGAGGTTCTAGTACCAATAAATTTCATAATCAATTGCTCAGAAATGTATTTTTCCTCAAAACTCTGTTTTGAGGAAAAACAGAGTATTTTAGGTTTTTATTGTATAAATTCAGGTATTTTCAGTTCTCTTGTATGTAAATCACTTCAGTGGCAACCCTGGTCACCTGGCCAAGCCTCAGTAGCTCCATCCCCTGCAAAGAAAACACAAATGAAGTCATTCAATTCATCAAAAAGCTCAAATAAAGTGAAAAGCTCAAAAAACAAAGTTGGAAAGTAAAGTCATATGGAAAACATTATAAAGTGGGTTTTATGAATCAAAAATTAAAAAGCTCCTTGTATATAAACCATTTTCTCAATTCAAAAGCTCATTCGCCTTCAAGAAATAAGGTTGAGCAAAGTGAAGGTCGTGTTTAAGCAAAGGGAGAGAAATTTGGAGAAAAGTGTGTAAAATTGTGGGCACGACGCACTGAGTGAGTGGCACGGCGCATACAAGAGGCATGACACATAGGGCCGCGATCTTTAGTGTTATTTTGTTCTGGCACAGCCCACATAGAAGGTGCAGCGCGTTGGGTTTGAGGTGCGGCGCATAGAGCTGCCAAGCCTAATTCGTTTAAAAACTCCCTCAAATTGCCAAAATCACTCAAGTCTTCTAGTTTGCAAGTAAGTTAAGATCTTTCCCTTGCTGGTGAAGGAGTTTTCCTTAGAGTTTATGGTGGTTATGTAAAAGAAAAATCAAACCCTACTTCCTTGCCATTTCTCAAAAAAATATTTCTTAGGGTTTGTACTCATCATTTTGCTGCCAAGTTTTTTCTACTCCTTCATTTTTCTACTCCTCTATTCATTCTCTTAGCTTATCCACCCATTCCCTAACCCCCATATTCAATCATCCCTATCCCCAAATTCCCATTTTTCCAAATCCTAACTACAAATCCCCAAACCCTAATGGTTGTCCCTAAAGCTTACATATCACTCTCTAATCCCTTGTTTCCCTAACAAAACCCTGTCTTAACAGTCCCAAAATCCCTCATACTCTCTCCCTCCACAGTCTCTCATATACTTTTCCCTTGGTGGCACAAAATTAAAAACACCATAAATCTCCTACTACTCTTCAAGCAAACACACCCACTAGCAAACATGTAGTATGATCCTTCAGATGAAGAGACACACAATGACTCTCCTATAGAGGTACATGCACCCATGAGACCTCATAAAGGTGGCAAACATATACGGGAGGAACCTACTACCCTTGCTGAGCTACAGGCGTGCCCTCTCACTATCACTTGCTTCTAACACCAATCCTGCTATGAGTTCTGTGAGCTAGTTGCTAGAGTCCAATATCATCATGAGTTGGCCCGGTTGTTTGTGCTTCATCTACATAATGGTCAAGCCACTCTTGTTGGTGTAACATTTACTTTAACACCAGAGTCTATTTCTCTAGCAATCGACATTCCTAATATTGGAGAGCAATGGAATAAGAGGCAACATTATGAACCATACATCAAGCCCGGTTATTTGAGACAACTCAGCAGAGTTTTTCCCTTTCGGTACCTGAAAGATTCATATGCCCCTTTGATGAAATCGATAATGAAATATTTCAGCTGTAAGGGTCGGTTTTCTCGCCTATATGCCTACCATATCACACTGTTGATGCACTTTACCAGGGTGAGAATGATGAATCTCCCCTACTTCATGTGCCGAAACATGGAGAAGATGACCACCCTAGTACAACAAAAGACTCCTCAGTAGCAGTTCAACAGTATATATCATTTTTCTCTCATTAAAATTGTGGTCACACATCAGCTCGGTTTGCAAGGCACCACATGGGAGGAGTTCATTTCTCATGAGTTCTTCACAGCTCCTCAAGGACCTCCAGAGCCTTTGCATGAGATAGGTGGACATTCATATCAGCAGGAGGGTCATGAGACACAGACCACTAGTATGTCTATGTTTATCACCTATCAAAAGAGCACTAGACAGTTGTTTGCAACAGCAAAGCGAGTATTATTTCCACCCGGGGTGGAAGGGGTATCGCTTCCTTCGTCAGCACAACAGGTTCAGGACAAGGGCAAGAGGCCATTACAGGATGAGGGGCCTTCAGGTGAGTAGGACACTGATTTCATTCTCATTGAGGACGATGATACTGATTTGGGCCCACAAAGCTCAAAACTCAAAGAGGTCATCCAGGAGAAACAGGCAAACATCAATGCTTTGTCTCTCAACTTGGAAAGGGCTAATTTGATAATAAAGTATCTAGAGCAAAGAAACAAGCAGCTTGAGGATTAGCAAGCGATTATGGAGTTGCAAAACATACGAGAGAACTGCTAAGCTGCCAAAAGGAGAAAGGTGGAGCTCACATCACTAGAGCAAGAAATTAATGCCGATCGAGAATCATGGCATGAAAGAGTTAATATCCACTTAGAAGGGTTGTTCGAGAAGGCTAGCAGGGAGAAAACATTATTGAGGCATATGGCTTATCATTACATGGCGAAAAACAAAGTCTGCAAGGCAATGATTAAGAGTTTGAAGGCAAAGTTGAAGAGGGCATGTAGGAGGCGAAAGGGGCAAGATAGAATTCAGATATTGGTTGAGGCTTCCTTGGCCCAACACAACACTTGATGGAGAAGACTCAGCTCAAATTTCAAAAAAATTGGGACACTTTTTGCATTTTTGGAATTTTTGGCACAAAAAACAGAATTTTCTGCTCTATGCGTCGCGCCACCTGGGGCTCACTTTTGATAGGCGCCTCCAAATAACAAAAACTCAGCATTTTTGGATTTTGCATGAAAAATATGCTTGCATACCAATGGCCAAGAAATTTTGACAGGTTTTGAGCCCTCAAAAAGGTCTAAAACACTCAAAAAATGACCTTATTGTCCCTATTTCGACACACAGAAAGCAGTGTTGGGAGAAATTAGTTTTGGAGGGGCAACTGGAGGCTAAATTCAAAAATTCCACTTGGGTTGGATAGTAGACAGACAAGCCTTTCCAACAAGAACACTTAGAACAAATTTGGACACTGGGAAGACCTCCAAAAGTGGCTACAAACAGGCGCTACGCATAGGGACATCAGCGCGGTGCATTGGGTAAATTTTGCTCAGTTTGACCAAGAAACATTGTTTTTCGCCTAACTTCTTGACAGTTTGACCTTTCTCCTTCTTAATGTCAAACTTATGATGTAATTTCATGTAAATTGATGGATCATGATGTAAATATGTCAAATTTTCACTCATGGAAGTAAATTCATCTATCAAAAAGTTGTTTGCAACTGAATGAATCAGCTTCCTAATTTCTAGAGGCACGCTTTTCCATTGCCTAATTTCTAGTTCTCTGTTTAGAATTAGTTGGAACGGCTCCTAAACATGTGAGCTCGACCCCCAGAGGCTAGGATAAGCTATTCTTTGTCTATATCTTGTGATTTTTCAGTCATTAGCATGGTTGGACTTTTGGGAAAGCTTGGAGCTTCATTGTATACACATATCAGCAGTTTTGGCTAACGAATAGAGACCAGGGTTTGCAGCACTCTTTGAGATTCATGTGGCATTTTGTTATGGTATAGTGCTTTCTTATGTAATTGTGAATTTACTTATGTGTTATGTATGCCATTATCTATATTGTTTCTTCTTAACTAAATCAAACAAGGGTAAAGGTAGAATCCATTGAAATTACAATACTCTACCTAGGGTTTGCTTTAGTCTTTTATGTTTTCAGCTATTTGAGGAGGATCCCTGAGTTTTCTTGCTCTCTTCAACTCCTCACTTGTCTAATCTCTCGATCTCATTCAATTTGAAGTGCCAAATCAGTTGCCTACCTTGCCCCATCGAGATCTCTCCAAAACTGAGCCTCATTCCCCGCACCCAAAATCTGTCTTTCCATTTGAGCCAACAAAAGCATCATTTTATTCAATCAAACTCTTTTGCACACATACCTAGCCTAAGATCAGTCAACATATCAATCATCTCAAGCCCTTATTGATCATACTTTGATGAGATTGACAGGAGAGAACCCTCTCCCGACTTGGTAGGGCTAGCTCCCAGGTTAAGCGTGGTTTGATGTTGTCCTAGATCCTACCTTTCTCAGCCTGAGCTAAATTTAGGCTCTAACATCTGCCATTGCTCTATCTCTTCCTCTGAATCCGAAGTGCAGGAGATTTCGCTCTCCCACGAAATCCTTCCATCTGTAGTTGGATTCACCCAATCCTCTTCTCACACGATTATCTTGTAAACACAATTGAGATCGTCATCACTATCATCGTCATACACCGGTTCAGTGTATCGCACTCCTTTGGCTGGATCTAGTGGTACTACTACGCGTAGTGACTTTTTCTCGATGATCATTTTGCGCTTCTTCAGATTTATGACTCTGTTCATATCATTGGTCCAGTCTATTCCTAGTAGTGTGGGATAGGGATTACTGTCATCAACAATCTCTATAACTTAAAAATTCACCTGTGCACTCGCACCTTCAATAGCTACTGTTACCTCTTACAATCTTCCCATGGGCAAGATCTTCTGTTGGTTCGCCCTTCGTAACTAAATAGGAGATCACTATAGCGTCGGTCTGCCCATGCGTTCCCATGTTTGTTTTCGCAATACATTCACATCCGATCAAAGATCCAGGATTCCCTGATCCATTTCATACTCGCTGATTTGTGCAGTCAACCTCATTTCCCTTTCTATGCACAATGCATGCTTTCCAAGTTTCCAGACCACATGTGGTTCAACTGACTCCGCACACCTAGTGATAAGTTCATGTAGTCATTTTACTGCCTTGCTGTCACTTAACAGTTTCATGCATGTCTCCAGAAAGGTAGTGAGCATTGAAGGATCCGTCCTTGGTTCTAGTTGATCCTTACTACCTGAAGTGGAGGCCTCTGTGAAGCTCTTCCTAGCTTCCATGAATGTCTCTTTCACGCGTTCTAATCAAATTTGGGTTCCTTTGTAGGAGCCTTGCGAACCCACGCACTTTATTCTGACTGCTTACCTTTATCATCACTAGTGATCATACTGCTCCTGAGCATCATGTTTACATACAAGTCTTCTTTGCGCGGATTAGACCTTTATCATCTGCTTACCTTTATCATCAATGTAGGGCAGTCTTTTACCTCATTATCAAATAGAGTATAGCACAAACATGATGTCCTTGTCGGGTTTGTACAATTGTGGGATAGTGCCCTGGCCCTCCGCAATTGTAAAAAATTCACTGTCCATGACCCCTTCTTGGTCCCATTCCACCTCGATCTCGACCGCGCCCCTGAAATCCAGCATGTGCCATTCCTGTATTTTGGTCGAGGGCTCACATTTCAGTCTGCACCCTGTAGGCGGGACTCTGATCCATCATTAGTTCGTAGCTTCTGCAAGTGCGTTCATCATGGCTTACCGACATGCAGAAATTACAAAACAATTGTTGGGACATCTGTGTATACTTTTGCAATAGATGACAATTCTTCGTCATGTGTTTTCCTCTTATCTAAAAAATCACGCACCATAATGCAGGCGCCGCGCTTGGTCCTACTTGTGCCTCAGGTCTTAACAGCATCGACCCTCATCCTGCCAAGTAATTTGTGAACACTCGACAGTGGTCCTTGTCATGCCCCTGGCCTTTTCATTTTATGCACCATACCTCCTCGCGCGCCTTTGGCCGAGGTGTCCTATCTTGTTTCAAACTTTGCATCTCCAAACACAGATTTTGCAGTGGCACGTGGATTTTTTGGACTTCCAGACCAGGGTCTTGTATAGGGGTCTCATGCAATCTCATCGCCATCTCCAAAGTTTCAGCCTGGGTGGAAAGTTTTTGCTATGACAGCGACATCCTTAAGTGTGGTGTTAGTAACGCTACAAACCATGTGCGGTGCTTTACATTCGTCAATGTCATGTTGGCTTCACGAATCATACCCTTCAGTGTTTGGTCCAAATCCTAGGGGGTCTCACCTGGGAGCATCATGATCTCCTTAAACCTGATGATTGATTGTGTTTCCGACTTTGGCCTGCTAAATTCTTTGTTCAGCGCGCTCTGGATTTTTGTGATTCTAGTGTTTGGATGGTCATTATAATGCCTAATGTACCATGTTAATTCGCGATCCCACAACACGCTTACCAGTGTAGCCTTTTTTATATTGTTATCCATGACTCCTTGTGCTTCCCATATTGCTCTTACCATGAACTAGAATTAGTCTGGATCTTCATTCCCTACTCCTCTTAACACTGGTAGTTTGATCACACTCGCCATACTGAACTGTGGTGGTGGCGGAGGTTGAGTGGGTGGAGATGGAGGTGAGGAGGGTGAGATGAGTGGCGGTGTAGGTGGAGGTGGTAAGTGCAGAATTCGCTGCTTTATCATACTGATCGTGCTTCTCGGAGAAACTTTCGCCAGCTCTTCCTAGCTTTCCCGCGAGAGAGAAATTAAGGGACTGGTTTCTAATTCTTCATTACTTCCACTTCTGTAGATCTTCCCACTTCGTGTAGTCCCAAACATTAATTTATTCGCATAACCTTTTTTTCACACAATAGCATCTTAATCCAAGTGTTTAAAGATTTGATATACTTACCTAGTGGCCCCTTGAGGAAACGTCGCTCCGCCTCACTGTAGCTGACAGTCGTGTCTACTGCAAATTCAGTGATAAATCCTCCTATAATTCGGTCGAGCCAATGTTCCACAGCTCGGGCGATCTTATTTCCTTATGCTTCTAGTCTACGCACTAATTCCGGAGTCCACACGATTGGTTTGTCGACCCTGCACCTTTCCTGACTGTCTGTTAGCTTTGTTATCCACTCATACAACTTAGAAGGAAAGGATGCAAAGAAAATTATATGGATTTCCATATACAAGTAGCGCTCCAACCACTGTTCCTTAGATACTCGTGGATTTATGTTTTCCTGCGCCGCGAACTCGTGAATCTTGTTGTCTAACCACCCTTCAATTTCTTACTTTGTTGGATTCCAATGGCACAACATCAAACATCCCTTATACATATCCCAATCCCAACAACGGAACCATTTGTTGGCTTGTATGGGCCTAACCCAAGTTCAGAGGTGATTTAGCCAAACAAATTCTGTTACTATTGGCCCTTTCAGCAACAGTCCGCGGAGCGCAGGCTGAGGACTCACCCGAAGCAGTATGGGCGGGTGCTAGAACCAGGTTTCCGCACCCTGCGGATGTCTGATGAGCTCTGGCGGTTCGCAGTTTGACCCTGCGCACATGTCGCTATGCGCATCTATTAGTCCCTCACAACCTATAATGTTGCCTTCGCGTAGCCCTACTCGAAGAGCGATCCGTATTACTACCCAAGTTCCTTACTATTAACCTGTTGTTATCCGATTACTTAACTTATCTGTGTAATTCTAGTGATAATTAACAGTATATCCATCATTCATATAAGTGCGCGCGATAAACAAAACAATATAAATGCATAGAAAATATTACAAAACTAGATACACGATATTTAGAATCAAACTTCATTTTATTACTCTTCTTCTTGGGTTACAGACTCAACTTCGCCCTGCGCACTCAGCTGCAGGGGTCCGCGCACTCAGTAGCGGACTCTACTAGGCCCTTCGCACTCAACCGAAGAGCCTCTTCCTACTGCTATGACCCAATACACTTAGACTCTTCTTCAATGCCTGAACCCTTCGTATTCATCTATCTCCAATTCCTATCTTTACAACTTAGAGCCTCACTCTATTTATACAATCTCATGGTCCAGCCAACATGACATTACATTACATTACAAAACTTAGGGCGGAAAATCCTATGACTCAATATACATTTCGCGCTCTGCGCCCGCAATTCATGAAGTCTTACCAATATTTGACCAAAACTTGGGCTTTGAGCCCCAAAACATGTTGTGGGGGGATTCCATGCCAAACAATCAACATCCAAGATATAATTGTAATTGATGGCTAAGATCATCTTAGACTTGATCCACGTCACTTTTTTGAATTATCTAGAGCATAAGTTGATTAGCTAATTTAATTCCCATTAATTAGTCAATTTTCCTAAGTTAGACTTAGGGATTTTAATTATTTGATCAATTAATTTAATTGTGTGGTCTCTAGATGTTTTCTCTGAAACCTTTTTGGGTTTTGGAAATCTTGTGCTCCTTAGCCTCTTGGACACAAATCGAGACTAGAACACTTTTCTAATGCTACCAAAACAATCCATAAAACTAATAGGTAGCAAAGCTTTATTTCTCTAAGAAAAATTAATATTGCGACCCTTTGGTTTATAATATTGTGCCTTGGAATAGATTGATTGCTATGAAATATGCTACTTCACCCGAATGATGTCATGGTCTTGATTAGAGGTGGCTTGTTGTAGAAAGAATAAGTGCAATAAAGTCTATGGTTGGGTGGAAAGTTTCCCTACCTCGGTCAATTCAAAATTTACAATACACAAGTTCTTATTTTTTCTTTTTAATTAGATTATCATGATGTATTTTGCTAGCAATTCATTTGTTTACTATTGTACAATAAGTATTATAGGCTTTTGTATGATTGTAATGAATAATTGATGTTATATGTGTCAATGTAGCTCTTATAATTTGAATTAGTCATTTTCCCACTATTTTAGTGTTATATGTTGTGTAAGTAAATAATGCATTTATATGATGTTATTAGTAAACAAAAGACACACCTATATAATGTAAGGCATGTAATTTATTAATTGATCGTGGCCTTTATCAATTCTAAGATATCAAACTAGGTGAATTAGTAGGTGAATGATCTTAAGGTCTATGCACTGTAAATTTCATTGCCTTGTTGATGAAATTACCTCTACCTTATTACAATCCTCAAATCCAGAATATGCATCTATGGAAAGGTCTATTTGGAACTTAGTAAATTCTTATTTGGACTTGGAAAACTCCTATTTGGATATATGTTCAACCTACCCTTGAAAACCATTAAATATATATTTTTAAAGAGTTTTGTTTGAAAAGGGACATGACAAACACACCTCCTCTAACTTTTTGAAATGTGATATGAGTTAAACAAAAATCTAGATAGAAGTTATGGAATATTATTAGTTATTGGTTATTAAAAGTTCCATCTCATACTCTCCTTGAGGAAATCATTACGTGCGCTCTAAGATTATGGATTGTGCCAGTAGACTATGGAAGAATCCTTGAAAAAGATAATGTTCAATCCTTGTATAGTTGCATAAATATGTTGCTAAGAATGAGTTAAACTAGTTGCATAAAATTTATAAACTAAAATGTAAAGTATGGAAAAATGACTAAATGACTAAGCGCTAATAAACATAGATTTGATTTTTGAAGATACTTTGGAAATTTGGCTTATCACATGAAAATTTGGGTTCAATGTTCATTATATGCAAATAATTTAAGTGTGATACATCATTTATTTGGTAGTAAGTAAAACCTTAGATGCTTTTGAAAGTAGAAAATTTTCATGAAAAAGACCAATAAATTTTTCCTATAGCACACAAGAATATGATTTTTAGTGCAATATGGTGTATTGCATCAAAATAATTTTTTATGGGAAGTAACGTATCACATCAAATAATTGCATGGTGTGACACACCACAAAGACATGAATTTTGTGTATCACACAAATGTTTGAAGTCATGTGAGGTGGCATATTGAGTAAAATATTAAGATGATACACTCTAAGGTGGAAAACTTTCACTGTTTGTGATGGGACAAAGTCTTGAAAAGTATGACATATTGGATCGAAAAGGAATTTTGACTCTACAAAGGAGAAATTTTACAATGATGTAATAAGCATAAAAATAAAATAAATAGAAAGTATATTTTTCATGAAGTGTGATACACTAGAAATATACAAACTTTGCTTTGACATCATAAAATAAAAATGATAGTCCATATTAAATTTTTCAAAGCTATGATTCATTATAGAGTATGAAACTTATTGTGATCTGATATTGTAGTGACCAAAAATTTGGAGTAATGTAATATCATAAGAAGAGGAACTTTTGAGTGGTGTGATATTGTTTGTATTGCACTGAAAAGAAGTTTAATGTGGAATTGTCATAAGGTTGGGATCTTTCAGGAAGTGCAATATGTCAGGTTGAATAACAAAGATTTTGTTTATGGTACAAGTAGGCATGCCCTGTCAACTATCACATGTCATGCCATTTAAGCATGTTAATGCAACAAAGAGAAAACTACTTAATAACTTCAAGCTCAAGATTGGATAAGATGATAGTCATTTGAAAATCCTTGAGGCACATAACTAGCCTATGAGCTCAAACTTATACAAGAGAACTAGCACGTGCCATGAGATGCATGTTGATGCAACAAAGAGAAAACTACTTAATAACTTCAAAAACTACTTAACAACCATGTTGATGCAACAAAGAGAAAACTACTTGATGACTTCAAAAACTACTTAACAACTTCAAAAGCCCACAATTTTTTACTTCAAGCTCAAGATTGGATAAGATGATAGTCATTTGAAAGCCCTTGAGGCACATAACTAGCCTATGAGCCCAAACTTATTAGCCCAAACTTATACAACTTCAAAAGCCCACATTATACAACTTCAAAAGCCCACATTTTTTTACTTCAAGCTCAAGATTGGATAAAATGATAGTCATTTGAAAGCCCTTGAGGCACATAACTAGCCTATGAGCCCAAACTTATACAAGAATTGTGATAGTGATTTTAGATATTTTTGAATACCCATATCCTTTATTAGAATAAATGGGACTAGGCACATGATTATAATTATATCAAAATTGAGTTTAGATCAAGCAAATTTAGATCAACCCATTATTGCAAGAGTTCATAAAAAAAAATTATGTAATATTATATTAATGGATTTTATTTTTTCATAATTTTATTTGGATAAATAACCAATCAATTTTTCATTGATTTTTTTTTTAATATTAATATTACTAATAGACTTTCGTATACAGTGGAAAAAATATAATATATTCATTTAATTCTAAACCAACTAAATTTGAAAGCCAATTAAAACATACATCATAAATATATATTTCTCATGTTTTATTATATCTTTCAATTTAATTTATAAATATATGTAGTAATGTATACATTGGAAAATAGTGAAAATAGTGGAAATTCTTTAAAGGTTTTGACAAAAAGTTACAGAAATTTTGGGAAATGTGAATTACCCCTGTAAATTCCACCAAAACTAGCTTTCCTGGAAAATTGTAACCTAACTAAACAACACCATAATAATTTAGTAATTTCAACATTTACAATGCTGAATTAGCAATGGTACATTTAACATTCTTATTTTAGCATTGCGAACACTAATTTTTGGGTCTTGCGTGCAGTCGCAGGATTCTCTTAGCACGCCTCTGTTCAATTGAAATGTACAGTCATCCATCACTGTAGAGTAGAGTTTTTGAGAAGTTAATTATGCCTGTTGTCATATTTATTTATTTATTATTTTGACAGTTACAACACTGTATATTTCAAAATAATGCGATGACAAGAATTTCGTGTGAAAATATTTTTCTTTATTGAAATTGATTCCGACAGCAAATTCTCAAATCTATTGTGTTGGAAAGCTAGAGATGAGTTTACCACAAGACTAGAGTGTCCACTAATTACACTATGGTTTTTGAAAATTGATTTTGACCGCAAAATCTCAAATTTACAGTGTTCCAATTGTGATTAAGGCTAAATTGTCCACTAATTAGACTAGGTGTTTTGGAAATTTGAATACTTTCAAAGTTTCGAGGATTCTTTTTCAACTATCAGGTTCCTTTGTTTCTGCACTCCGCTGAATTGAGTTTTACCTTTTTTACAGCGTGAAATTAAACAACAATCCAGTTCTGTTATATATCTATAGAAGGCAACTCGGTTTTCGCTTTTGGATCTTTACTTTGATGTTTGGCCTTGGAGCTCTGCGCGTGGCCCTCAGCCATGAACCATGTCTCTGCGCGTGGCCTCCACCAATAGCATGCTGATCTGCGCGTGTCTACAGCTAAAGTTTTGGAGGTGAGATGTTCTTGTCTTATTAATGAACATATGGCGCTGTAATACTGTTCATAGTCCCCACCTCTGTTTTGTTGCCCAAAAGAACTAGTGATAACACGCAAAGATGAGGCCCTGTTCAGGAGTGCCTCGTTCTACATTAAACTAAAAGAGCACAAGGGAAAACTGTGCGTATAGGCTCTGTGCCCGGATGTCGGTGCGTCGTCACAGGCCAGCCTTGGACAGAGGCCACCCATCAGAATATAAGTTGTGGTGATGAATTCGAAAGGTAAAAACCCTCAAGCCAACTGGAATCCGACACCCTGCGACCGTGTTCATGATTCTGTGTTCCAGAATTCATGTCCGTCGGAGGGGAAACGGCTAGATTTACCACTACAGAAAAATAGAGGAAAAATTATGTTTGCAAGCTTAGAATAGCCCAGAAGAAATTCAGGCATGCGGTGCTTCGCAAGAAAAAGTAACGCAGAACCATCTTTCCTACCTAGCACAGGACATACATATCGAAAATGAAACTGATTCCATATAGAGAGTTTATTCCGTAGAGGAACACAAAACCCATAAGTGCTTTACAGAACAAGAAATACAGACGGCCATAGCTTAATCATGAAAGGCATTCGATATAATTACACGATTACTCTTGAGGAGAAACAATGTTCAGACTTATACATCAAATGCCGCGAAACCTCCAGAGTCAAAACCATATTCAGGCTCCTGCCCATTTAAATAAGCGAGTCAAGAGAACCCATGTGGTATAACTGAATAAATTGATTACACTCATAACAGTATTACAAAAATTAAGAATAAAACCCTCGCCGGCAGCGAGCAAGCTTGGAGAAGCTAACCAGGAAGAGAAAAAGATAAAAACGAAACCCTCCAGGTCCAAAAAAAAAAAAACTGAAGGAACCTTCTTAAATGGCAGGGGCAAGGCATAAGCACTGTTCAGTGTTAACAAGCAAACCCGATTATCTCTCCACAGCTCAGTCTGTACAGTGGACAACATACCCGGAGAGACTGCTCGCCCCATGTGTGACTGGGAGGGTGCCCCACCTATGTATCCGATAGCACTGCACGGTCTCACCGCTTCAAAACCTGCGTGAACAATTTACCGATGTTATATGGACAAATTCACTGAAAGAAAGAAAACAAACCCAAAAGAAGAAGCGCCGGAAATGACAGGGTAAATTTTATTCACCTGAAAAACGAGCAGAGTAGACCAAAACCCATGGTTGAGGCAGCACCTGACTTCCTCAGCATTTGCAGACAACGGTAGGCCTCCAGGCTTCGGCCCGAGTAACCCTCGGCCAGAGTTTGCAGACAACGGTAGGCCTCCAGGCTTCGGCCCGAGTAACCCTCGGCCAGAGTAGGTATACGAAACCGAGCTCCAACGCCATGGGGTGACAAATGAACCCTCATCCCTTGCCTAGGAGACTGATAACCTGCCAGGAGCGCCTCCAGCCGTTTGATAACCTGCCAGGAGCGCCTCCAGCCGTTCGATGGAAGGGCATGGTTCCTCACCGTCGATGAATGACAGGATCCCGTGGAAGACAGACACGTCTGCAATGCCCATTATTCAACTTTGCAGAGAGGAGTATTTCCATGAGTCAGTCGGGGTAAGTTCGGGAGGAGAGCTGCGTTGTCACGCTCTGAATTAGTGAGGAATTAATGTGCTGGAGAGTACTGTCCGAACCATAAATGTCCACTCAAATCAACAATCGTAACCCACATCCGAGTTGAATAGAATTTGCTGCCGGATAAGGTTTATTGTCACGAAGCTTACAGGTCTAAAGTATTCTGGTTAGTGGTATAATGACCAGCAACTAAATAATGCAATTGTTAGTGGTAATGCTTTAGAGATTTTTTTTTGGTGGAGGTATTACGCTGCCCATAAACAATTTTAGTTTGTTGGTGAAACATCGGTATTCTAGGGTAAAATGAGAATTCAACACACTTGGACATAAACAATTTGAGTTTATTGATGAAATTGGGAAGGTGGAGAAAAAAAATAAAACTTAACGAAGGTGGTTTGGGTGAGGAGTAAATAACTTTCCAATTCCTCGATGAGCAGGAAGAACTTGTCAATTTCTCTCAATATATTGCTGTTATTATGTGGAAATTACATTTTCCCATTTCAGGAAGGAATATTGTTGATTTTCTGTTTTTTTAAGAGATAAGATTTGAAAAGATACATGAAAATGATATAAATAGAGTTTTGGAAAATAAAATATAAATTATAAAAATTGTATTTTTTATGGAGAGATGTATTAATTAAGGTGAGTTCTTTACATGTGAGATGTATTGATTAAAGTGAGTCTTTTACATGTGAAGTAGGTTTAATAAGCTTAAAAAAATCTACATGTCTTTGTACTAATAATAATTGACAGAGATTTCTTGGTGTTTCTCTTCCATAGACAATTAGAATATTTCTTGTTATTAGATGTTTCTCCAAGTTTCATTAGTGAATAGTCTTTGTTAAAATTAGATGATTTATGTTATTTTCAAGGGATTTGAATTTTCATTGTTTAAATTGTATCTATGAATGATATATAAAATATATAATTTAAACTTATAAGTCTACATAAACTTTGTGGGATTTTGACAAAAAAAATATAGCTAAAAAAAGACTAAAGTGTAAAATTCGTTTAACGTTTTAATCATAAAACTTATTTTCTTTCAATTGTTTATATTATATCTACATAGTTTACATTAAAATATGTTATTTGTGTACAATAATTTTCTTGTTGTTAATATATTTTTAAGTATAGGACAAGAATTAGTTTATATCAAAAATATTTTATTAATAACCCTTATTGAATTTTTTTTATTATTATGAATAATTTTAAATCCCACATAATTAATTTTATATTAATAGTTGAATAAATTACACATATCCTACTTATTATTCATATTAGGAAGTACTTGATATTTTTCTTTAATTTTTTTGTATTTTCAATTACTTTATTTTTTGGGCATTTAATATTTTATTAGATACAACACTAAAATATTTTTAAACATATTGCTCACACATTTTTTTTACTTCTATTTACTTTACATGAAATTATTGCACCGACAGGCACTCTACAGCCTAGTATGGGGTAGATCTCACGTAAACATGTAAACGTAAATGTAAACATAATGTTTAACATTTAACATTTTTAACATAATGTCAGCCCTATATAAAAATAATATAAAATTTAAAATATAAGCATGTTTACGAACACTCAAAAAAGAGATATGGTCAATAAATAAAAATATAAAGAGTTATGGTAAATAAAATATAAATATAATAAACTAGAGTATGGTAATAAAAAACCTTTTTTTATATTTACTCCAGAAGTACGATAAATAAATAAAACTTCTTTTTATATTTACTCCATAAACCTTTGTATATTTATGAAAACTCAAAAAAGAGGTTTATTTAGATGAAGCCTATGGACCGAATACCATGGAACAAATAATTATTAATATCATGGGCCAAATACCATGGGTCAAATATCATATTTATAAAAGAGGTATCTTAAATAAATAAATATAAAAGAAGTTTAAAGAGACATGTTAAATAAATAAAAATATATCAAATAGGATTAGAAATCAACATCTAATTATATATCAAGTCTATGAGCCAAATACCATGGTAAATAAAAGATATATGATAAATAAATCATAGGTATGGTAAATAAATAAAACCTCTTTTTATATTTACTCCATAAAGCTCTTTATACTTACTAACACTCGAAAAAGAGGTTTTATTTAGGTGAAGCCTAAGAGCCAAATACCATAGGTCAAATTATTATTAATACCATACAAAAAAAATATTATTAACCCTAATATTAATATTAAATTATTATTATTATTATATTATATCTAATATTCATATTAATATATTATAATAATTAATATTATTAAATTTAATAATTTAGATTAATTACGATATTAAATTTGTTATATTATAATATATATTAATATACCATGATATATATAAACTCTAGAAATATATGGAAGGAAAGAACAAAGACATAGAGTGTTAGAGGCGGAAACATAAGGGGAGTGACAAAGGAGAGATGGAGATAAAATGAATGAGGGGGGAGGAGGAATTGTCATGCCAGGTAGTAACTCCTCAAAACAAATTGATTCGTATATTATTCCTTCAAGTTGGTCTTTATTATATACATGAGGGAGAGACTGTTCACTTCATCTCTCGATGACTGTTCATATTACTTATTATTTATTTACATTTATATTCACCCAATCCTGATGATTAAGTGTCAACATTCCCCTCGTTAATTTGAAGGGATGTTGGTGAGTCCAAGCATCATTCTGAATCGTTCAAGCTTTTCTCTTCCATGCACTTTGGTGAAGATGTCTGCAATTTGCTCATTAGTGGAACAATGACGGAGATGGATTGTCTTGGCCTCAACATGATGTTGAATCAGATGATATTTAGTATTGATATGCTTCGTTCGATCATGGAACTTTGGGTCATTGGCCAACTTTATTGCAGAGGTATTTTCAATCATGAGTGGAGTTTATTGTACTTGTTTTACCTGCAAATCTTCAAGAATTTTCCTAAGCCACAGAATTTCGTTTGTTGCTTCAGCTGCTGCCACGTATTCTACTTCTGTTGTGGAATCTGCTGGAACTGATTGTTTTGCTTCAGCTGCTGCCACGTAGTTAGGTAGTTGAGACTTCCTACAAGCTGTCTATACTTTGTTGCATCCTCAAATTCTTTTCCTTCAATAGATGTGAGCTTTAAGTTTTGTTCCATTGGAGTAGTAAGAGGATTGCATTCTGTCATGCCAAACCTATTCAACAGATCTCCAATGTACTTTTGAGAAAGAAATATGAACTTCAGATGTTGGGTTACTTCAATACCAAGATAGTAATGAACATAGCCCAAATCAGTCATTTCAAAACTTTTCCCCAATTCCTTCTTTATGGATGCAATGTAGCTTTCATTGTTCCCTGTCATCAAAAGATCATCTCTATATACCACAAGATATACAAGTGTTTTGCCAACTTTCTTGACAAATAAAGTTGCATCATCAAGATCATAATGTTTGAAATTGAGTTTAAGAAGATGCTCAGTTAGTTTTTCATACCAGGTTCATGGTGCCTGTTTGAGGCCATACAAGGACTTCACAAGTTTGCATACTTTATGTTCATGTCCTTTCACAGCAAATCCTTTAGGCTCGGACATAAAAACATTCTCTTTTAGATCTCAATTCAAAAAATCTGTTTTTACATCCATTTGATGGACTTTCCAACTGTTCTGAGTTGCTAGGGCAAAGAGTGTCCAGATGGTAGCCCATTTTTCTGTGGGGGCACAAGTCTCCTCATAATCGACCCCTTCCTTCTATGCAAAACCTTTTGCCACAAGCCTGGCTTTGTGCTTGTCAAGTGAGCCATCAGCTTTATACTTGTTCTTGTAGAGCCTCTTGTAGCCAATTGGTTTGGTTCCTAATGGATGATCAACCAGGTTCCAAGTGCCATTCTTTATGAGGGCATCATACTCCTTTTGCATTCCTTCTTTCCATTCATCATTAGAAGCAACTTCTTTGAAGGAAGTTGGTTCAAAATCTGTAGACAAGTTCAATTCACAATCATAAGAAACATCCATATCAACAGGTGAATTAGAGTCATCTACATCACCTCCATTTTGCCGGTTTGAATTTCTAGTTCCTGTCTTTCCAACCTCATCAGGACGAACACTTTCAAGTGTCTTTGTCAGCCACTTTGGGGGACCTTTCTCAGATGGTCCAGGGTACTCCGTTGATTGAGTTGGGACTGAATCAACATTGAGTCTCCCAATTCTATCAATCACATCACTTAAAGCATCTTTCATTGTTGGAGTTTCATGCGGGGGAGAGTGTTCTTCATAAGAAGATTCCACATGTTGATCTAGTATAGGAATCCCCCTTTCAAGATGTGGAATCTGATTATCAAATTCTTGAAATGATT
>APFE031050598.1:0-33251 GCA_000404065.3 Pinus taeda
TGGGAACAGCGGGGTTATTGTTCTTGCGGCGACGAATCGGCCGGATGTTCTGGATTCAGCGCTGTTGCGGCCGGGCCGGTTTGATAGGCAGGTCACCGTAGACAGGCCGGACGTTGCCGGGAGAGTGAGGATTCTGCAGGTACGTCTTTCTTTTTATAGTCTCTATATGTTGAAAATGCTGCTGATATATTGAATTTCAAAGAAAATTTAGGGGACTAATAATTTCCGTTCCATAAAAATATTGGCAGTTTCAAAATTAAAGTTTGCTGAGACTTCTAGCACATGAAATGTTTACCTGAAAGCTTGCCAATTTTTTCTATAAAATTTAGAAAATCCTTAGGAATTCACAAAAATCTACTGAAATCTTTATAGTTAACATTTTGATGATCATAAAGACTTGTTAAGGTTTCTATACACGCAACAAAAATATGGTTCTTTAAAATTTGCTCTGGAGTTGAGGCAGTTTTATAGAAGCGTCAAATTCATTGATGGATGGAAATTTAACAGACGAGGTGATTTCAGAGAAGCATCACATTCATTGATTGAAGAAAGTGCAACTTATGATATAGTCCATTGGCCTTTAAATGATTCAACCATAGTCGTTTTAGGGTATTGCAAAACCGAGACTCCTGTACGTTCACTCGATGATGATGTTATGTTATGTATCTGAAAACTCGGATCTGATTGTTCACTGTTGCTGCACATTAACCTTAGGTTCTAGCAATGCCCTTGGTCTTGAGATGCACTTCACTTAAATTAAGCGACCTTGCACTCTTCACATTGAGATTGATTGATCATGTGGGCACATACACGTTGATTATCCTCTCCCAGCCCTTGCGCACAGATAGAATACTGGCGCAGACCAATGGCATTGATATGAAAATGCTGCAGTTATATTGAATTGAGGCATTTTTTGTAGAAGCATCATATATTTTGATTGAATGAGACACAATATAACATAGTCCATTGGCCCTTTAATTACATTAAAATTTGGCATTGTTTTTGGCTTTTGTATGATAGAACGCTAGCACTCCTTCACATAGTGGCCCATTTTGTTGCAATTGTAACATCGTCCTTTTCTTCTACCCTTTGATCCAGCCTTTTCTTTGGATTTAGCCCCAGTTTTGTTTCTTCTTTTAGCATGAGAAGAAAAGGCAGAGGGATTGCCTTTAAGTGCGGGCATTTCTTGCTCTTCCATCCTTGTTTCTTCTTGAATACATCTAGCCATCAATTCCTCAAACCCTGGGATGACATTATTGTTGAAAAGAGTAGTCCTGAATATATACCATTCAGGTGGCAGTCCACCAAGAGTTGTGATAGTCATTTCCCTGACAGGAACTACTTCTTCGATAGATAGGAGATCATTCTTGATCTCGGTGATCCTTAAGAAATATGGTTGCATACTCTCATCTTTGCCCTTCTTAATTTCCTTGAGTTTATTTCTAAGGAACAAAACTTGATTTGCATCATGAACTTTAAATAAACTCACTAGTCTATCATAGATTTCCTTTGAGGTGGTTAGCTCGGAACATAGGCCACCAAGCGCTTATCGATAGAGTCCCAGATGATCTTATTTGCTTTGACTTCTCCCTTGGTCCACTTGCTTTTGGCAGCAACAGATGCATTTGATGGAGGCGCAACAATATTGCCTCTCACATGGTCCAACACTTCCTTATTTTTTAAAGTCAGATTGAGAGACATCTTCCATCTGTTATAGTCAGAGTTCTCATGGAGCTTGTCTTCGGCGGAGAAGAGTGTTGAGGATCCCATGTAGTTTTTAGGATAGCCTTGACACAGGAGGTCAATTGTTTTACACTTTATCAACAATCACCCCGCGTTTAACTTTTCCCTTTATATCCAGGCCTTGCGTTGCGCCACTTCGATTTCCTTTATATAAGCTTGACAATTGATATTTCACCTTTTAATAGAACCGCTCGATGGTAAACCGTAGATCACAACACATTTGATCTGACGGTCTACAACATATCGCAGTCGCAAATTGCAGTTGGCAAGTACATAGGGCCGGTACATCCACATGAAATGTTGCGATGCGATTTAATTAGTGATTGCATCGCGCATCGCACATCGCACTTCCCTAATGCTCGAGGCCCGTTCACATACAAATGAAATATTTGCGATGCGATGGATCAACGGTTGCATATCGCATGGTCTTAAGGCCTGAGGTCCATTCACTTGCCGATGGGATATTGCGATGCGATAAATTGGCGATTGCACATCGCATTTCCTGAAGGTCTAAGGTCTGTCCATTTGCAAATGAATATTGCGATGCGATGCAGGATAATCCAACGGTCGGCGTGATATCGCGCCGTTGTTTAGACTTAGATCGACGGCTGGGATTTATGCGGGCTTCAGCCACTGTATTTAACACTAAGGACCCCGATTAACCTTTGAACACTGAGTTTTATAACATAAAGCATAAAACAAAGAAGAATGCTTGGTTTGTTTCGAAGGCAAATATACAAAGGCAAACGAGAGTTTTTAATGGAATCGACACATTAACACATACGAAATCGATTATTCAATACGATAACAATTACAGAGTCTTGGCCCTCTAGCTCGATGACATCAATAAAAAGACCCCTGTTTCAATCTTGAAATCCTCTTTATCACTCGACTCTCGCCTTGCTCAATCCTCTATCATCTCCGCTCCCTTTCCATTACAATTTCTCCATTTTTATGAGTCAAATCCTATTCCAACTGTGCATAACAACTCAATCTTCTGTTTTAATCATTCTAACAACTCAATCTCTATTTTCAAGCTTCATTATACACCTATGCTAACAACTTATCCCAGAATCTAAAATAAGACAATTTCCTAACTATTACAATAATGAAATACAGATCATTTTCTTGAGAGATCCAACCCTCTGGGTTAAAACTGACTTTTGACCACTTA
This sequence comes from Pinus taeda, assembly GCA_000404065.3. NCBI lineage: Eukaryota > Viridiplantae > Streptophyta > Pinopsida > Pinales > Pinaceae > Pinus > Pinus taeda. Next base: position 2,918 of record APFE031050598.1, read on the forward strand.
GGTCAGTGAAATTCAACTCATTTAGCCACAACATGTGAACAAGCCTTCACATTGTTAGCTAAGTCCAGATGCTCCTGCATCAGACTCCCAAGGAAGAAAAGAATCATCCCTCAGACTTTCAGGGCTTACTCCATACTTCTGCAACTCTGTTTTTGTCAACCAGCTAGCATCCTACACTGGCCGTCCTTTCCATTTGACTAGATATTGAAAATAAATCTGTCCTCTAGTTCTTTTGGATACTCTTTTCTCCAAAACAACTTCCACTTCTTTCTTAACGGTCTTTGGCATTTGTTCTTCCCAGTTCAAAGTTTGAACTTCATCTCCTGTAGTTTCCTCCTGTAGCTCTGTCTGTGTCCCTTTGTATGGATACAAATCTGCAACATTGAAGATAGGTGATATTCCAATCCCTTTTGGCAATTCAATTTTATAAGCATTAGTTGAAAAATTTCATACAATTTTACATGGTCCTATCTTTTTCATCTTTATTTTAGTGCAAGTCTTAGCAGGAAATCTTTCTTTTCTCAAATACACCATCACTAAATCTCCCACTTGGAATTCTTTCTCTCTTCTTTTCATATCTACTCTTTGTTTGTATTTGCCACTGCTTTCTTGCAATCTGCCTTTGACATCTTCTTGTAGTCTCTGCATCCGTTTTGCAAACTCTTCAGCTTTTGCACTTCTTGCCTCCCGTTTACCCAAATTTCTGAGCTCATACACACCTCTTGGATTCATCCAAAAAACAATCTAAAATGGACTCATTCCAGTACTTCGGTTTGGAGTGTCATTATAAGCAAACTCAGCCTGAGCTAGTGCTAAATCCCACTGCTTAGGATTTTGATACACCAAACTTCTCAATATGTTTCCCAAGCTTCTGTTTACTACTTCGGTCTGTTCATCTGTTTGAGGATGTTACGCTGAACTGAAACTGAGGTTAGCTCCTAGTTTCTTCCAAAGAGTTCTCTAGAAATGCCAAGCAATGAAATATGCCATCTTGGAAAATCTATCTACCACAACATAAATGGAATTATTCCCTCTTTGAGTTTTAGGTAGTCCCAAAACGAAATCCATGCTAACTGCATCCCATGGTCGGTCTGGTATTGGCAATGGCTGATACAATCCTGTATTTTGGCTTCTCCCTTTAGCATGTTGACATATCCTGCACTTCTCAACAAATATCTTAATATCAGTTTGCATTTTTGGCTAATAATAAAAAGCATTCACCTGAGCAAAGGTTTTGTCTTGTCCAAAGTGACCAGATAATCTTCCATTATGTTTCTCCTTCATTATGTTTTCGCTCATAGAACATTTGGGAATACACAACTTGTTGCCTTTAAACAATAAACCTCCTTGGATAAAATAATCTAACCAATGACTTTTGTTATGAACTATTGGATTTTGAGCTGCTGTATAGATATCTTTGAAATCTGCATCATCTTTATACATTTCAACCGTTTCTTCAAATCCTACTACACCAACTTTTAATTCTTGCACAATGAAATTTACTTTGCTCAAAGCATCAACAACTTTGTTCAACTTACCACTGGTGTGTTTTATCACAAAAGTAAAGCTCTGCAAAAACTCTACCCACTTGGCATGTTTCTGGTTCAATTTCGGTTGGTTGTTTATGAACTGCAATGCATGATTGTCAGAATACAATATAAACTCCTTTGGTAGCAAATAATGTCTCCATTTTTTTAAGGCTTGTACAATAGCATAAAATTCTTTATCGTAAGAAGAATACTTCTTCTTTCCTTCATTTAATTTCTCACTGAAGTACGCTATTGGTCTCTATTCCTAACTCGAAACTGCTCCAATTGCAACTCCACTAGCATCTGTTTCAACTTGAAATACTTTTTCAAAATCAGGGAAAGCTAAAACTGGTTTCTCTGTGATTTTCCTCTTCAGCAACTTAAAATTCCTGTCTGCTGCTTCTGTCCACTTGAACAACTGATTAGTCTCCTTGATTGTTTCAAGAATTGGTGCACAAATTTGACTAAAGCTCTAATAAATTTCCTGTAAAAACTTGCAAGACCATGAAAACTTCTTACCTCAAATATATTCCTGGGAATAGGCCAATTCCAAATTGCTTGGGCTTTCTCTGGATCCATTTTCAACCCTTCTTTAGAAACTACAAATCCTAAGTAAATTAATTCTTCTTTCATGAAACTACATTTCTTCAGATTTATTAGTAGTTTCTCTTTCTGCAGAGTTCTCAAAACCAATTTAAGATGCTCTAGATGTTCTTCTTTACTTTTACTAAAAACTAGAATATCATCAAGATAAACAATAACAAACTTGCCTGCATATTCCTTCAAGACTTCATTCATCAATCTCATGAACGTGCTAGGTGCATTAGTGAGTCCAAAAGGCATCACTAACCACTCATACAACCCACTGTTTGTTTTAAATGCAGTCTTCCATTCATTTCCTTCTCTAATTCTTATTTGATGATAGCTACTCTTTAGATCTATTTTAGTAAAATACTTTGACCCACTTAGACAATCCATCAAATCATCCATGCGTGGCAAAGGAAATCTATACCTGATAGTGATCTTGTTTATGGCTCTGGAATCTGTACACATACGCCATTCACCTCCTTTTTTTGAACTGAGTACTGTTGGTACAACACATGGACTAAGACTCTCTGATTAGTCCCTTATCCATTAGTTTTTGCACTTGTCTTCCAACTTTTGCATTCTCTTGAGGAGTTAATCTGTATGTTGCTTTGTTTGGCAAACTTGCTCTTGGTATTAGATCAATATGATGACTAATATTCCTGATTGGTGGCAATGCATTTGGCAACTCATCCACAATAATATCAGCAAAATCATTTAACAGAGTTTTGATTTCTTCAGGTAAATCATCTAAGTTTGTGGAAGTTAAAATTACCTTAGGTCACCCTATGACAACAAAATGCATTTCTTCACCTTTTCCAACCTCTTGCAACAGCTCCTTTCCACTCATCAGCATAACACTATTTCTAGGCGCTCCTTTGTCAGCGTCATCCTTGAATGGCAGCAGTGTATGTTTATTTCCATCCTTCTCCAGAGTATAAGTATTTTTCCTCCCATCATGAATAGCTTTCCGCTCAAATTGCCACGGTCTTCCCAGCAATACATGGCATACATCCATTGGCATTACATTGCATAATATCACATCCTTATATGTACCAATTTGTATCTCTACCTTGCATTGTTCTGTCACAATAATCTGATGTCCTTTTTGTCTCCGCTAATCCTAGCTTGTCCGCCATCTTAGTAGAAACAAGGTTATTAGTGTTTCTACTGTCAATTATGACTTTACAACATTTACCTTTGGATTTACATGTAGTTCTGAATAAACTCTTCCTCTACGCTGGTTCTTCAATTTTTTTCTTTGCCTTAAGCAATGCCCTTTTCAACAACAGGGATTCTCTTACTTCAGGGGATTCTTCCTTTTCTATGATTTGCGGTGTTTCTTGTTTTGCCTCAACCACATTCACATTCCTCTGACTTGCTGTTTTATTATGAGGACAGTCCCATGATCCATGTCCCCATTCTCCACGTGTGTAACACCGAATATCTCTTCCTCGATCTTTTCCTCTGGGTGCAAATCTTTCTCTATTAAAATCTCCCCTCTGTGGTGGTCTACTACTTGAATTGCTTGCTTCATGCTGATGTTGCTGACCCCTTGGTTTGGTAGTTCCTCTACCTCTTACTGAGCTTTTTTCTCTATTCCTTTGATTTTGTTTTCTCAACATCTTCTCTTCTGCCTTCAAATCAGCTTGATAGGCATCCTCAATGTTCTTCAGACTCAACAAGTTGATCTCGTCCTGTATGTCGTATCTTAAGCCATTGATATATCTGGCTACCTTCTCCATGTCATCCTCTGCATGTCTTTCTCTAATACTCAATCTATAAAGCTTTTATGTGCATTCTTTAATAGACATTCATTTTTGCTTTAAATTCTGTAATTGGTTAAAAAGATTTAACTGATAATCTTTTGGCATAAATTTAGCTTTCATTTTACTCACCATTTTGCCTCATTGCTTGATCTTGGACTTTCCTTTCCTTGTTCTAGATGTTTTGTAGTTCATCCCACCAAATAGTTGCATGACCTTTCAATCTGGTAATTGCAAATTTCACCTTCCTTTTGTTGTCAGCTTCCTCTTCATAGTCAAAATATTTGTCTAATGAATTGATCCAATCCATTAGCTCTTCTACCTTGAGACTCCCTTCATACATTGGAATTTCCACCTTCGGGTTTCCTCCTACTTTCACCAACATCTTAATAACTTTGGTAGTTTCATTTTCCTCGTCTTCTTCTTCTTCAGAAGATTATTCTTTAGCAATGTCAACTCCTTCATTAGGTGTTCTTTTCTGAGTAGTCTCAATTGTTTCCATCCTCATACGCAGACTTCGGATCTCTTCCAGCAGAACTGCATTTGCTTCAGGTCTTCCTCGACCTATGATAGCTCCTCTCCTCGGCAGCATGTTTACTGTAGTCAAACTGTGCTCTGCTACCACAAATGACGCAGGAGGTCAATTGTTTTACACTTTATCAACAATCGCCCCACGTTTAACTTTTCCCTTTATATTCAAGCCTTTCGTTGTGCCACTTCGATTTCCTTTATATAGGCCCGACAATTGATATTTCGCCTTTTAATAGAGCTGCTTAGTGGTACACCGTAGATCACAACACATTTGATCCGACGGTCCACAACATATTGCAATCGCAAATTGCAGTGGGCAAGTTCATAGGGTTCGGTACATCCACATGAAACGTTGCGATGCGATTTAATCAGCGATCACATCGCGCATCGCACTTCCCTGATGCTCGAGGCCCGTTCACATACAAATGAAATATTTGCGATGCGATGGATTGGCGATCGCATATCGCATGTTCTTAAGGCCTGAGGTCCATTCACTTGCTGATGGGATATTGCGATGCGATAAATTGGCGATCGCACATCGCATTTCCTGAAGGTCTAAGGTTTGTCCACTTGCAAATGAATATTGCGATGCGATGTGGGATAATCCAACGATCGATGTGATATCACACCGTTGTTTGGACTTATATTGACGGCTGGGATTTATGCGGGCTTCAGCAACTATATTTAACACTAAGGACCTCGATTAACCTTTGAATGTTGAGTTTTATAACATAAAGCATAAAATAGAGAAGAATGCTTGGTTTGTTTCGAAGGCAAATATATAGAGGCAAACACGAGTTTTTAATGGAATCGACACATTAACACATACGGATTGATTATTCAATATGATAACAATTATAGAGTCTTGGCCCTCCGGTTCGATTACAACAATAAAAAGACCTATGTTTCAATCTTGAAATCCTCTCTATCACTCGACTCTTGCCTCGCTCAATCCTCTATCATCTCCGCTCCCTTTCCATTACAATTTCTTCATTTTTATGAGTCGGATCCTATTCCAATTGTGCTTAACAACTCAATCTTCTGTTTTAATCATTCTAACAAATCAATCTCTACTTTCAAGTTTCATTATAGACCTATGCTAACAACTTATCCTTGAATCTAAAATAAGACAATTTCCTAACTATTACAATATTGAAACACAGATCATTTTCTTGAGAGATCCAACCCTCTCAGTTAAAACTGACTTTTGACCACTCAGGTCAGTGAAATTCAACTCATTTAGCCACAACATGTGAACAAGCCTTCACATTGCTGGCTAAGTTCAGATGCTCCTGCATCAAGCCTGCGAACCTTCGGTGATTGCTCTTGCTCTTGCTCTTTCTTGGGCTTTGTTTTCACCTTAGCTTAGATACCATGTTAAATTATGGTATGTTCTATGCTTAGAGCAGTTCACTTCTTTTCTTCTTATTAACCATTGATTAGCAATCACATGTACATTAAGTAAAGTGCAGATAGAACATTAAACTACTGACAGAAAACAAGCCAAGACAAGAGACACAAGATGTGGCGGCTAGCCAGGGACAAACCCCAATGCAGGGAAACCCTTTGATCAAATCTTCTTTTATCTTCAATAGTTCAGCAGAGATAAATAGTACAAAATCAGAATTTTGTAATTTTATATCAGTAGCAGCAAACCCTAAATCAACAAAGTCAAACTTAGTCAAACGAGATGAAATTGACCTCCAATATGCTTGGTCAATTTCCCGGTCAACTAGTCTTCGAATAGCCTGAAGAATCAGCTCTTAAACAACCCCAAATACACAGTGAAATTGTAGTTTACTAAAGTCAACTTGTTGCCCCAAACTAGGGCAGTCAACTCTGGTCAAACCTGAGGTCAGATTGCCTCGATTTTCGTGCCAAAAAATGCGCCCTGCCTAGGAGAGGCAGCCACACCAAAACCGCACTCTTCTAAGGTCAATGCTTGGTCAACGTTGGTCAAAGAGACCTTCAGCAGCTTTTGCGTCCTCCTTACCCTACTGCGTCCTCCTGCCCATGTGTGAGATGCTCCTTTTGTAACCCAAAGCTAAGGAGACAGAGAGAAGAAATGAGTGAGATGAGATGATGATAAAATAAATCAACCTCACTTGTATTTATATGATCCACTGGGCATGTGTGCCACACATTTAACTGCTGGCCGGCCTTGACAATTTGTCAAGTAAATACAAATAAATTCATATCTCCATAAATACTTGTCGGAATCGGATGATCTTTAGATCAATCCTACATCTCTCGACAAGAGGAATCTAGGAAAAATATCAGCTGCCATAAATGAGATGACCCACATGGAGTTTGGCCCTAGTTGCCAATTTTAACACCAACCTAGGTCCATCTTAACCCAGGATCTATCAAGCCTTGGGAGAGATCATATGCTTTGAAGTGCAAGCTTTTCTTCAAGTTTTTGCGCTAAAAGATTTGCATCTTGAGGGATTTTATCTCTCTTGGTGCTTGATGAATCCAGGGCTACGGGCTACACCAAATGTGTTTCCACATTTCTGTATGTCTCTATATGGGCTAAAGCCCTCTGCCATGTTTGTTCAGCAACGTAGTGGTAACCTTATTTGGAGGACACTGTTCAACAACAATTGACAAGAATTGTTTAATAGCCTATTTAAAGATGATCAAGTCAATGGTGGCTTGCCAGGGTGGTGAAAGCAGTTAGCTAATATAGCCCCCACCAGGTTTCAAGTCCTATCAAGTGACATACTACTGCTTGCGCTCACACTTGTGGATGTGTGTCAGTGGTTGGGGCCAGTTGTGAATCCTAGGCGATGTTGAGCCCCCACTCATGGCCGCTTAGTTGAACTCAACCAAATCAAATGGTGCTAATGTTTCCCTGTAATGTTAAATATGGCTGTGTTAGCTTCATTGTGATAAGAAGAAGTCAGTTCCTATAAAAAGGATAAGAAAGTAGAGTTATTATGAATAAACAATAGTTTGTTTACTGCTCTCCACTTGCCTTATAGTTGCCTAAAGTGTTAATGACCTTTTCAGGTTGTAATATTCATTACATTCAAAACCAGTATGAGTATATTTGTATGTGGCATGTTTGAGGGTTTGTTTTTCCCTATAGTGCATAGTTTGGTGTAACATATAAGAGTCATTTTCATGTTTAATTTTGTGCTGATAGTGTGATTCCCAATCTTCTTTTATTTATTGGAACGCAAGACTTATTTCGCTGTAGCAGGAGAGCTCGAGGATAAATGTGAAGATGCAAAGCATATTATGGCTTGTTACTTATTTTTTAATTCAGTTGTTTAATTATCTTGCAGGTCCACTCAAGAGGCAAAGCACTGGCAAAGGATGTAGATTTTGAGAAAATTGCAAGGAGGACACCAGGCTTCACTGGTGCTGATTTGCAAAATCTAATGAATGAAGCTGCTATTCTTGCTGCTAGAAGAGAATTGAAGGAGATTAGCAAAGATGAAATTGCAGATGCTCTAGAAAGAATCATTGCTGGTCCTGAGAAGAAGAACGCTGTCGTGTCAGAAGAGAAGAAGAAACTTGTAGCATATCACGGTAAATGCTGGCTTATTTCAACAAACTGTTATATTATGTTCATATAGTTTTGCTTTTTGTTCTAATTTATTGGTGCTAAATCAGCATAGATCCATCTTAAGCACGGATCTAACATGAGCTGAGAGGGATCAAATTTTTTCAGGTGCAAACTTCTTTTAGATTGTGCAAAATACAATGTGTAATTTTTTATTGTTTAAATTGTATTTTTGAATGCTATATAGAGTACATAAACTTAATGTCCAAAATATCTTTGTTTGATTTCAACAAAAAAGTGCATACCTAAAAAATGACCAAATGTCCAAATATCTTGGTTCGATTTCAACAAAAAAGCGCATACCTAAAAAATGACCAAATTGTAAAACACTGAGGCCACTTCAAATGTTTTGACAATAAAAATGCACATTAAAATTGTTTTTTGTTATCAATATATTTTTAAGTATGCGTCATATTTTATTGATAACCCACATTGAAAATTTTATTATATACAACATTAAAACATTTTCTTTTAACAATTTCTTTTTTATTTTTATTTTATTTTATTTTTTTCTCTCCATATCTAGATATATATGAAGTTGGTATAGACATAATTTAGTTAACATAGATATTCAAATAATTTATTTATATTCTACATCGAAATATTTCTGAAAAGTATAAGGTTTAAACCATAGTATTCAAAACCGGCCCAGCTTACCGGTTACCAGTCTAACCGGCCGGTTAGCAAGCCCACCAGTTGGAACCGGTCAAAAAACCGGATTAGACACCCTCTGTGGCCAAAAAAGAGACCTAATCGGCCGGCTTAGGATGGAACCAGCTGGTTTAGAACGGAACCGGCCAGTTTGTATCAAACCCGCCGGTTCTGTCCTAAACCAGCCGGTTACAGGTCAAGCCCACCATGAGGCCAGTCAACACTTTTTTCAATGTCTTTTAGGGGTTTTGGAGGGAAAGTAAGGGTCCTTTCCCTCCAAAAACACCCTCTCCAAGCCTTTAAGAGGCCCTTTTCCCTCTCATTTGTCTCACACTTCTCATTTGGAGTGTTTGTGAATTTTCTTGGGAGCTTGGAGAGTGTTGAGTTTTTGCTGGAGTAGTGGAACAACTGAGTTTATAAGCTAAGCAGTAGTCATCATGCCTCCAAAAGCCAGAGATACTGCATGGGCTCATTGTGATATGATTGATGGCAAAATGATCTGTAAATATTGCCAAAAATCCATTGAAGGAGGGGGTATTAACAGGTTTAAGCAACACTTGGCTGGGATAGGAGGCCATGTAAAGCCATGTGGAGCACCAAATGAAATAATAGGGCATATTAGGGCATAATACCTTCAAAAGTTTGAGACTCAAGTCACTGAACCAATAGAGAAGTTTGTGACTTCAAAGTTTGGGAGTCCAGACTCAACCAATTGAGTTTGATCATGATGACTCATGAGAAGTTTCAAGTGTAAATGTTGATCACTATTATCATATATGTAGACTTGAGTCTTGTAGTAAGCCACTGGCCCCATTGTTTGTAGGCTTTGTTTTTGCACTCTAGAGGCTATTTAGAGCCTCATTGCTTATGTATTTTGTCGATGATATGTATTGCACTTGGTGCCATTTTGATATATTCACCTTTACATTGTATATAAATGAGCAATCTTTGCATATTTTGTCTCGATTGGCTTGGAATCATGGTTTTAAATATTAAAAATAGTTTTCATTAAAAATGAATTATTTAATGTATTTTTCTAAAACCGGTTTGTTTAGACCAAACCAGTCTCAGTTAGACCTGTTCCGGTCGGGAAACCGGTTATTAGGTGGACCGGTCCGGTCACCGGTTCCGGTTTTAAAAACACTGGTTTAAACATTGTACTTACACATTTTGTTTTCTTCTAATTACTTTACATGAAATTATATTACGTCTTGTGGACAAATTAACTAAACATGCATAGCATATTCATTCAATTTATTTATTATAGCCAACATTGCTTTTCTATTTAGAGTATTTTATTTTTATTTTAGGAGGGACATGAGTTAACTCCACACTGAGCACGGATGAAATTACACATCGTCCTCATACTGGGCTGTGGAATGAGCCTCTCGGCTCAAAAAGAAAGTTTGTCCACATGATATGTGCCATTTTGGTATTTCCTCTCGGCCTCATATGGTAGTATATGTTGTCTGTTATGAACCCATTACAATAAAGCATGATAGATCTGCATACACACATTGTACAACAAATATGCACATTGAGCATAGCTCCCAGAAGTATCATTTTGATGGTTACACAATAATTCTCACATTAGACGTGTTCCCAAATAATCCAAGAACATCTGTAAACTTTTTTTCACTTATTGCTCATGCAGGCCCACTACTAGGCTCACCTACTAAGCTAGTATTAGTATTTACGTATACATATGGCTCATTCTATACCCCCAGCAGGGTTATAACATGACATTTGGCTCATTATATACCCCCAATAGGTCATCAATTTCTATAGCCATGCCTTCGTGTTAGTTTTGTTGCCTTGTTACTTTCTACCTATTTAATATTTATGCGGTGTTTTGTTTCTGTTTCCTGTTCCACTTTTATTATTTTTATAATTAGCATTTGCTTTTTGCCAAAAATGCTAGTGCAATTTATCTTCGGTTCCTTAAATATCAATGCACGTTTAAGGCAGGCAGGCTTAGGCTCATCTTCTTTTATTAAAATCGTAATGTCTTTGTAAATACATAATACATGCTATTTCAGGACCTTTATGTGCCCTCAAAGTGCTGAATGTACATTTTCTTTTTCATTTAATCTTTTAGAGCTCATTCTGTATGGTTATAGCTTACAAGTTACAAGATATTCTTGGCTTTTTCATGCCCCTTTCTAAAATTTCTGATTTCATATTTTTGTGAAAATTGTTTTGCAGTTTACCTAAATAAAAGAATGTGTCGTTTCGCAAACATTGGCTAATTATTCTAAATTCTTTGATGTAGAGGCTGGTCATGCCCTTGTGGGTGCACTTATGCCAGAGTATGATCCTGTTGCTAAAATTTCAATCATTCCCCGTGGACAAGCTGGAGGTCTGACATTCTTTGCTCCTAGTGAAGAGAGACTGGAATCTGGGCTTTACAGCAGAAGTTACCTTGAGAATCAGATGGCAGTTGCCCTCGGTGGAAGGTATGCTTACATGATATATATGGCTACTCAAATGACTCTCACGGTAAGGGAAGGTGTAGCTATATATGCCCTGACAATCTGGTTTTTTTGATATGCAGGGTGGCAGAAGAAGTTATTTTTGGGAAAGAAAATGTCACAACAGGAGCATCGAATGACTTCCAACAAGTATCTCGTGTTGCCCGGCAGATGGTTGAAAGACTTGGTTTTAGCAAGAAGATAGGACAACTATCCCTTGGAGGGGGTGGTGGAAATCCTTTTTTGGGGCAGCAGGTAAGTTACGGTTTATGTCAGATTTTCGAGTTCAAAATTTGGCAAGCACTAGAAAATAAAATATAATCTCCACACAAATAGAAGTTAATTTCAAATGCTTGATCTTCGTGTTGTAGATGTCCCCGCAAAAGGATTATTCTATGGCAACTGCAGATATTGTTGATTCGGAAGTCAGAGAGCTTGTTGAGAAGGCCTATGAAAGGGCTAAGACGATAATCACAACACAGATTGATATTCTTCACAAGTTAGCAGATCTTCTCATAGAGAAGGAATCTGTAGACGGTGAGGAATTCATGAGCCTGTTTATAGATGGCAAGGCCGAACTCTATGTGGGTTAGTTTTCCGAAAGTCGGTGTATTTATAACAGATAAAACAATTTTTTTGGGGTTAATTGAGAAAAAACTAGTATACAATAATCATCCCAAAATGTATGTAAAGAGTAGTCTCTATACCGGAGACATGATACTGATGCAAAAAGTGTCCATGTCCTCAACATGTACTAAGGAGAGAGGGTATGATGAAAGTCTGCCGCCATGTTCTAATAGACTAGTTTCAAACTTTTCATTGTTGTACACTAAATGGTCAGACTATTCATCCATGTAACATCTAGGAAAAATGGTCATTGTATTAGGCTTCGAGGTCATGGATTTATTGCAGGTACAGATAATTCTTTTGCTCCTATATTGAATACAAGAGGCTTATCTACATACATTATCTTTCTCTAGTGGGTTGTCGTTGTTTATCGCTGTTTAAAAGTCTTGATTTATATCAGAGAATTTGTATGCTGGTCACTGTGAGTTAGTCTTGCACGGCAGCGGAAGGCTTATTTTTGGAATGACAGAAATAAAAATAGAAATTTTATTGTCCATGAATGACCAAAATAGGTAAATGGGACTTCAGAATACAATGGACATTAATAGTTGTAAACAGTGCACACCTAGCAAGGAGAACAGTGAAAGAAATCTAATTAAGATTGATTAAAGCGTAGTTGGCAAAAGAGGTGGACCAAGGCAATAAGGCCCGCCATACAGCTGAAAATTTATATGGCCTATCTATTTTCATTACCGATGAACTTGATTTAATATATTAAGCATTATTGTAACAAAAATGGAAAAAAGAAGTTAATAAATATTTAAATTATTAATTGAGCAATCAGTTATTCTAAATGGCTTCTTGTTTAACTCTTTTCTGTTGGGAAAATGATTTCAAATAACGAAGTGTTTTGAGTTCAGGCCAATGCAGTCCAATCGAGACTAGTTGCCTACATCTCGGTTTTCTTTGCTTAGTGGCGAAAGGTCAAGGCTTTTTCAGTGTACATAAAGGGTCATTAATGGCTTTTTCTTTCCAATTTAGTTTCCACCTTTGTAATCTATGGTTTAGCCATATACAGAAACTGGCATGTATATAAATGAAATCTTGAAGCAAATTTGTAACTGTGTATATTAAAGGTAAAGTTGGAGGCAAACTAGAAATAAATAACTCAGCCAGATTGATCAAATATTATTCAAATCATTTTTGAAATTTGGCGTCCCACCTTGATACACTTGAGGTCAATAATGCTGTTTGCTACTGAGTTGAATTTGTAGGTGATCTATTAATATCTCTCCAAATGAGTGATTTGTTCCAATACCAGCTCCAACAAGTTTGTCATATGTTTCTGCACCTCCTTTTGTGAAGCCAAAAACATTTAAAAGCGGCATGTGTCTCTGGAGTTTAACAGGTTTGTGGCGGTAGTCATTTTGCTGATTCAACCCTCGGTAGCCAAAATAAATATGTTCAGCCTTTTTATGAGATATTTCCAAAGGACTTACATGTCCTTGGAAGTAGAAAATAATTATCTTCTTATTATTTACATGTTCTGCTTTTTGCAGTGCTTTGAAATTTAGATGAAATTGAGAGGAGAGCACAAGGGAAAAATTGGATTCGTTATGATTCCAGGAGATTTCAAATAGGCTTCCATTTAGTTGCAAAAATTGACTCCTGTTTCAAGATCAATGCCACCACTTTGGTTAGAATGTAAATGCTTCGTGAATTCTGTCCGGCTTGAGAGTTAGGTTATTAGAAATGCACGTGATCTATCGTATTGGCATCATTCACAGAGATCAGGGACAGAGAGCGAATTCCCTCGACTGCTATTGAACAAAATTCGGGGATCTTAGTTTGTACCGATTATATCATCTGCATTAATTAGTCATACGTTCGGGCGTGGCGATTCTGAATATATTGGGCATGTAAAAATGGTTAATAAAAAAGGAGGAATTAAGAATACGTTCCAATAAGAATGGTTGAGAAACAGGAACGATAGATGGATATTTTTAAGAAAAAGGAATGATAAATGGATATTTTTAAAAGAATGGTTGAGAAAGAGGAATGAATGATGGATATTTTTAAAAGAGTAGTTTTTTCAGGTCTGATTTTTTGAAAAGTTTTCTACTTTATTTTTTGATTTATTTTGTTTATAATCTAGCGGTGATAAATTATAAATTATAAGCTTGACAGTGAAATTTTCACTTTCACAAGTAAAGTGTTTTAGTGATTTTTCACGGTGCTGAATTTATATATGCAGTCAAAAACACAGTTTGAACAACATAAATCAAAATTTGATCACAATTTTTTTTTGTCCAATTATAACAAAAAATCACACTAAAAAACTATTTATTTTTAAACATATCAACTATAATACAATATGCTCTTCTATATTAAAACACACTGAGGTTGGAGTTATGCTCTTCTAAATTAAAACATAAGTTATGCTCTTCTATATTAAAACATAACAACTAAACGCTCAGCTTGGACTAGTTGCCATGCATAATAATTTGAGGATGGAGGTTGTTTTTGAAACTTCAAATTGGCCCATGGGCCAATGGACATTAAGCACTTCATTAAAAGATATTTTATAACAAACTTTTACTCTAAATGCTGATTGTTTGTTTCTTATATTTCAAGTAAGAACATTAAATATATATATAATTCTTATTTAGTAAATTTAATTTTTTTTTTTTTTTTTTTTTTTTGTTTTTTTTTTTTTTTGTTTTTTTTTTTTATTTTTTAAAATCCTTTCAAAACATTATCGCATCTTATATATAAATATCATTCAATTATTTATTTATTTATTTTAATTTGAAAAATGATTCTTTATTTTATTAATATATTTTATTTATTTTATTAATAAAATATTTATATTTAATATTGCTTTTGTTTTCTAAGTTATGTAAGTTTTGAGATGATTGGTACGTCTAATTTGTTGAAGAATGTAACTAGATTTGGTTTCATAATTGTATTTGAGTCAATGAAATGTATTTATAAAAAAAATAAAAAAAATTATTATTATTATTATGAATCCCAAAATGATATCTAATTATTATTATTATTATGACTTAGTAAAGCGTGAGTTTTATGCTTGGGTCATGTTTTAAGTCAAAGTCCCTATTGAAGACTTCTAGGTTCTATATCAAGTCATTAGAGTGATTATCCATTTAATGAGACACTTTTTGAGCTTTCGAATCATGTAAAAATAATTGTTATTGAGTAAAATAAGTCATTTGTCACCTCCACACCAAGTCGGCCCTTACCTGATCAAGTCGGCCTATAGGGAGGTAATTCGAACTCTAGGAGAGACTATATATAGGGTAGTTCGATTTATTTGGATATCCACTTACAAGTTCGATAGACAAACAGAAGAAGTGCGAAATTCCAAGAGGTGGAGGAGAAGTGTCGGAAAATGATAAAAGTCAAGTTTCGGGTCATCTTTCTCTCTCTCTCTCATTCATACCAAGTTAATGGGTTACTATTGGGTCAAAGAATTGTTGTTGAAGAGATCAAAGTTTTGCTGGAGAGGTCAAAGTTTCTGCTACTGCTAGGTCAAAGTTTTGTTGCTGCTTCTAGGTTGAAGGACTGCATCTAGGTTGAAGTTTAGTTATTGTTGCCAGTTGTTGCTGGAAGGTCGAAGTTATTGCTGAAAGGTTATCATCTGCAGAAGAAGGGAAGGGTTGATTTGGTGATTGGAGGAAGTCCGTGTCTAGGTCAAGAGTCTTGGATTATCTTGTGAAACAATTGAAGGAAGAGTCGTTGATTAGGTTTTCCCTTAGATTAGGGTTTTGTCCTAGCTATTCGCCTACATTTGGTGTCTTTGATCTTTGTGTTATGGTTTTGGTAATTGCTTGATGAACTAAGATAAACACAAGAAATTTAATACGAACATAAGAATCTCACAAGTAATTATCAACTTAAAGAAAATCTTTCCGCCCTTCTGATTTTCTAACATGGTTTCAGAGCTAAGGTGAAGAAGAAAGAAAAAAGGAATTCTGAAGATCTATTGAAAGGAGAGTAAGGAGTTGTAAGAAGTTTGAATAAGGGTCATCAAGGAAAATGATCATATAAGAAGTCAAGCCTACTATTTTTAAGAACAATGTCTAACTCAATGAAGGGAGAAAACAAATTAGAAGGAGCATCCAATTACAAGGCATGGAAAAAGATAGATCTCATCTTCGAGAAGAATAAAGTCTTGGATTTAGTCAAAGGAAAAGTAAAGAACCCTACAAATGAATCATGTGATGCATAAAAGGAAAAATTCAAAGAAACAAAGATATTGGCCATGACCCTAATGGTGGATGGAATAAAATACAACCTCATCCTATATATATCCAACATAGATTCCGCTCAAGAAATGTATGAGGCCTTATCCAAATTATTCACAATCAAGAATCTTGGTCAAAGTCAAATAACGAGTCTTAAGAATGAACTAGGAACTATAAAGATGACAAAGGAAGACATTGTGGCATCCTTCTTTGTAAGGATAGCTAGAATCAGAGATGAACTCCAGGCAATAGATGAGATAGTACTTGAAAAAGAGCTTGTAATCACCGCACTTCTAGGATTACAAACATTTTTGAGTGCCTTTTCATCAAGTATCAACAGTTGGAAGGAAACTCCTACATTCGAACAATTATGGAATGAATGTAGTCAAGAAGAAGCTATTATTTCATTAGTAAGCAACAAGGAGGAGAAAATTTCAAATGCTTAATCCACTCATCAGAAGAACAAAGGAACCTTCAAGAAGTCTAAAGGGCACAGAAGGAAGGTAGACCTATCCAAGATTGAATGCTACAATTGTCACAAGATGGGTCATTATAGAAGTGATTGTCTTGAGAATTCGAGAAATAAGAAGAGAGAAAGGGAACATGCAAATGTTGTTGATGAAGGACCACCAAAGAATAACAAGATGGAAGAATTTAAAGTCAAAGACTTATTTGCTAAGGAATCTTAGGGACTCTATCCCCTATATATCCTTCTACTCTAAAGTTTTGAATTGTTTTCTTTGTACTTTCATTTTTAGTACTTATAGGTTTTATATGCTATGGAAAAACGTTTTTGAATTGTTTTGTTAAAGTTATAGGTATCCGTCGAGATTGGATTAAGAGGGATCCCTTACCATTTTTCCAAAGATAAGTATCTCACTCCTTGTAATAGATTTTCTATTTGGTTTCCCTTCTCCTATCTAAATGTGTTCATATTAGATGCTAATAATATTTCTTTTCATATTTTCCTTGTTTAAGAAAAACTTGCTAATATGCTCAAGGGCTATGGAGAAGACCTTATAAAATTTATATTGGAATTGACATCTTATAAGGTATGTCTTAGACCATAAGCCTTGTTCTCTTCAAAGATACATTCATTCATCATGCTTTACATTACTAACAAGTATTATGTCTAGGACCTTTGGATCTTAAAGATTGTTATTTGGGTGATTAACCATTAGATTAAATCCACCCTCATTAAAATCATCATGTTTATGGAACCCTAAAAGGTTTTCTGTAAAACCCTAACCTAAGGGTATGTAAATGATAATGCGAAAATCCTAGTCTACTTAGGGTTATTGATGAAATCTAGAAAATACTATTCTTTTGATGTTTGGGGTTTTGATGGCAATGTCATGTTTGGAGTTTTATCATTGTTATAGAAACCCTATTCTTTTAGGGTTGGATGGTATTGCATTCCTAGACCTTGAAGTTTCGGTAAATTAGGGTTTATAAGCAAAACCCTTATATATCGAGAGTATGCTCCTAGAAATGAAACCCTGGGTGTATGTTTGTCTGTTTGATCAAAACCCTAGCCTAATCAAGATTGTTGAATGTTTAACTTTAAATGTATTGATATTTGTGTCTTGGGCTTACCTTATGGATATTGATATGCTTGTGCATGATTTTGAAATCCTAGATATGTATATGTGATAACTAAATTACTAATGATTATGGTGTGCAAATTCTAGGGTTTACAACAGACCCTAGTAGAATTTGGTCATATTGTTGAAACCTTAGATTGTGTTGTGCTTGGTTTTATTTGTTGACATCTAAGGCTTAGTGTCTCTTAGTATGGAATCTAGGATTTGCATTAAATCCTAGTAGAAGTCTCACATATGAATTTTAAAGTTGTTGGATGTATTGTATAACTATACTTGTTTGAATTGCTTCTAGGGTTTGCAACATATTATAATAGAGTTTGTCATATCTCTGGAAGAAATGTTGAGGCCCTAGATATAATGAGATTGATATCTTGATTGAGTTACTGATGTGATATACAGGTTATAACCTAACCTGAGGAAAAAGTTAAGGTTTAAAAGGCACGTGTCTCTTGCTGATTATGAGCCTAACTAAGTTTAGGTATTTGATGTCTAAATTCTAATACTTTCATGATTCTGATATATTTAAGTTCATGCTTCTATATATGTATTTGGTTGTACTTTCTATCTAAGTTGTGCAGTTATATAATCTTCAAGATGTTGAAGATATTGAGAAGATTTTTCAGCGGAAATCACATTATAATACTGTTATCAACACGTTTCGAACCAACGAGTATGGTTCATCGTCAGGACAAGTTGTCTTGACGATGAACCACCCTCGTTGGTTCAAAACGCGTCGACAAAAGTATTATAATGTGATTTCCGCCGAAAAATCTTCTCAATAAATTTGATATGGATCACAAAAGCTTAAATTCAACAAATGTTGAAGATATTCATAAGTCAAGTTGATTTCATTGATAATCATGATGAAGAAAGTTATATGGATGATAATGATCAAGATGACTTTGATAAGAAGGATGGAAGTCATGAAAGATTCTCTAATGTTATAGAAGTTAAGAGGGAGTTTGGATAAAAGAAAGGGTATATCTCCCAAGTTGAGAGGGAGGGCATATTGTAATCATGATGGATACCTTGAAGAAGAAATTGGAGAATTTATATTGAGGTGGTGTTAAAAGAAGGAAAGCATGATCTAGTTGTAGAATATGTTGCTCCATGGGAAGTAGGAAAGGAAGATGTATGATTAACGAATATTTTGTCAAGATATGTTTGGGAAGCCTCTAAGTCCTACTATGATAAATTGTGAAGCAACATCAAGATGTATGAAGACCTCGAAGGTTTGTGTTTACTTATGCATATTTCAAAGGTTGTTACTAATTGGGGTTGTGATTATTTAGGTAAATCTCTCGAAGTTTTGGAAGCATGCTTGATGTTACCGATCCGTTTGATTGGGAGATATTTGATGTGTAGAGACATTGTGTATCCCTGGAAGGACATCTGGCCGACCTGTGTGTTGATGTCTAGTTCCCAAAGTAGGGAGGGTGGCATTGGTCATCGAGCCCTGACCTTGCATTATGCACCTAGTTCCCTGGGTTGATGGTTAGCAAGTAAGTTTAATGATAGCTAGAGACGTTGAAAGCTTTAGTCCATCTTAGTCCCACCCTGATAGAATCTAATCCGTGACACTGTGTGCCTAATTTCTTCATGGTTCATGTGTTTAAAGATCTTCCATGTATTTGTATATATATGAATACCTCACTAGTTAAGAGGGAGCATTGAAGAATGTAACTAGGTTCGGTCTTCATAATTGTATTTGAGCCATAATGAAATGTATTTATCAAAAAAAGAAAAAGAAATTGTTATTTATTATTATTATGAATTATTAAAGCATGGGTTTCATGCTTGGGTCATCATGTTTTAGGTCAAAGTCCCCATTAAGGACTTCTAGGTTATATATCAAGTCATTAGGGTCATTTCCCATTTAATGAGACCCTTCTTGGGCTTTTCAATCATGTAAAAATAATTATTGAGTAAAATAAGTCATTTATCACGTCCACCTCAAGTCGGTCCTTCCCTGATCAAGTTGGCCTACATGAGGGTAATTCAAGCTCCAGGAGAGGTTATATATACAATGTAATTCAATTCATTTGGATATCCACTCACAAGTTCTATACACAAATAGAAGAAGTAGAAAAGTTGTGAAATTCCAAGAGGAGAAGGAGAAGTGCTGGAGAAGGATAAAAGTCGAATTTTTGGGCTCTCTCTCTCTCTCTCATTTGTACAAAGTTAGTGGGTTACTGTAGGTTAAAGATATGTTGTTGGAGAGATCGAAGTTTTGCTGGTGAGGTCGAAGTTTCTGTCGCTGTTGGGTCGAAGTTCTGTCGCTGCTTCTAGATCAAAGTGTTGTTTCTAGATCGAAGCGCTGCTTCTAGGTCGAAGTACTGCATTTAGGTCGAATTTTAGTAACGATTGCTAGTTGTTGCTAGAAGGTTAATCATCTACAGAAGAAGGGAAGGGATGACTTGGTGATTGGAGAAAGTTTGTGTCTAGGTCAAGAGTCTTAGATTATCTCGTGAAACTATTGAAGGAAGAATTATTAACTGTGTTTTCTCCCAGATTAGGGTTTTTCTCTGGTTGTACGCTTACATCTGGTGTCTTTGATCTCCATGTTATGGTTTTGGTAATTGCTTGATGAACTACGATAAACACAAGAAAGTTGTTAAGAACATAAAAATCCCACAAGTAATTAATTATCAACTTAAAGAAAATATTTCTGCCTTTCTGATTTTCTAACATAATCTATGGCTTCAGTAGTTGTGCAAGGAAATTTAAGTGATTAAAATCACCGAGGGGTCAAATCCGGCCTTTACCACACCAAATCTTAGTATGATTATATTTTTGCCATAAAATTTTAAATAAATAACTTTTATACCCAAAATGCTTTAACATAACAATTTCTCACTATCTACTCCATACCTCGTAAACAATATATCAAATATATATTATATATATATATATATATATATAATATATATATAAATATATACATAATTCAAAAAATAGTAAAATAAAAAATACTCTAAAAAAAATCTCATTCATTCATTCATTTATATCATATATATTTTTTAATTTAAATATCCTAAATGGTAAAAATATCTTTATTTTCATAATTGTAGTTAAATATGTAATTAATTGGACTCATAAATATGTATATATAAAACATGAACAATTAAATATTTAAAATTAAATTATATATGAAACTAAGTTAACATGTTTTTAAAATTGTGACTGATTTGATATTTAGATGTAATGACAAATAAATTGTCTAATTAAACATACAAATTTATGGCAATTTATCGCAGTCATTAGATAAACGAGTTAAATATCATCAAATAATTTAATATATGGAATTGTTTTAGTTGATATTTTCTTTAAGAAAATTAATGGTAAATATGTATATTAAATTTAAAGGATCATGTAGAATTCTGATCTAGAGTAATGAATTTTGAAAGTAAAATAAGGAAACTATTTTTTTAAAATTTTATTTTTGGCTTTCCCTTATAAATTTCTAGTTTTATTTTTGCCTTTTTTTTAGTTTTTTTGGTTTTTAAGCTTTCTTTCATAGGTTTATTCAAATCCAAAAAATCAATAAAACTTAAGATGATGGTGTTGTCTCTTGAGGAGAATATTTTGGAGGGAAAAGAAGAAAACTATTTTTTTAATTGTAGTTTTGATTTATCTTTTTGTAGGTTTACTCAAATGTCAAGTGCAGATATCCATTGAATGCATAATTAAATTCCACATTCAAAGAATACCCACTCAACATACTTTTGAATAGACCTGATCGAAAAAAAAAAAGAAAATACATGAAAAAACATGTTACCACGTTTTTTTCATGTATTTCCAATTATTTTTTTCCATCTAGGCCTACTCAAAATTATGTAGAGTTGGGTACTTGTTGTATGTGGAATTTAATTATGCATCCAATGGATGTCTACACTTGAAATTTGTTTAAACCTACAAATAGATAAATCGAAACTGCAATTAAAGAAAGTAGTTTTCTTCTTTTCCCTCCAAAATATTCTCCTCAGGGAACGACACCATGATCTTAAATCCTATTTGTTCTTTTAAAGTTAATTTTGTTAGTACATTTTTTGTTTTGAGATTCATTTTTTACCTCAAAATTCTTGTAATGCTCTTTTTGTAATACAACAATGAATATTTTTTTCAATGTAAAGTTAAATTAAGTTGTTCATAATGATTTTATTATAAATTTTTTTGACACAATCAATGGGAGTGTTTGAATTGAATTTGGAAGAGTTAGGGAACATGTAATCATTGTTGGTTGTAACTTAGAATTGGTATTGAACTTAGAGAGGGACTGATGTTGGAAAGAGAGACATATTGTTCCAGATGTTCCTTGAGAGGGAATGTTGTTGGATAGAGGGTATAGAGTAATATCACATGTTTGTTGTGAGTGATATACTCATTTGTTTTAGATCTACGGAAATAACATGGAATAGCAAGGGAGATTTATAACATCTAGATCAAGGATGGATCTAGGGCTTGATCTATCGGATTAGATCTAAGGTAATTGTTATACATATAATTTCCTCAAGGGTCATTACTCCAGTAAGGCAACCAAAATAGGTTCTAAGAAGAATCCAATGAAGCACTGTTGATTGGGAAAAAAATGTGTGTAATATGTTATTATGCATGATCCGATTGTTAGTTTTATAAGTTTTGCTGTGCAAAATCTGTTTTTGGTTAGACAAATTAGTGTGTTTCAATTCATTATCTGTGTAAAGGTAATAAGAAGTTGTTACGTGTTCTGGTGTGCGTGTGCACTAAGTATAGTACCCAAAATATAACATGCCTTAGGCCATATCACAAATTTACAAGATATGACTCAAACAATTGTCTAATGCTTGTTAGAAACTAAGATAATACATAGAGGGGGTGAATTTGTGTTATGGTCAATTTTAAAAATCATTAACAATATCCAATATTTCAATTCATTTAGCAATTAATCATGTAAACAACACTTAGAAACATGAGATGTACATCGAAACCCATAAAGGAATAAAACCAAAAAACTTATGTCTGAATATTGTTGTAGGTTGTAACTTACTGTTACATAAGATTTTCTGGCTCCAACCAGAAGGAGACACTCAACCCTTGAATTTACGAGCACCCACTTGTAGGAAGAACCAACTCCTTGATCTTTAAAAGCTCCAACCTAAACAAAGTACCAACTCCCTAATATTTTACAAGAGCCAACCTAAAGGAGGCACCAACCCCCTAATGTGTAGGCACTGACTTTGCTTGCATTAGAGAAATTTGGGTAAAAAATGGGCCTAAAAAAAAATTGTACAAAAAAAATCAATTTTATAAGAACCAATAGGGTTCAATATGATGATGTCAACCACAGGGGATGATTCACCATTTTTGGAGTAAAAAGGTAAACAAATAAAAAAATTAAAAAAAAACCAATTGTTCAACTCATATTTTCAACTTATCTCCCTATATTTTTACTCAACTTTTGAGTGGGAGCACTTGTTGGATGCAAAATTTATTTTTTCATCCAAGGAGTACCCATGTTGCATATTTTCGATGGACCCTACTACATGAAAAATGTGAGATACATGAAAAAACGTGATTGCAATCATGTTTTTTTCATATATTTCATATTTTTTGTGTAGTAGGGTCCATCATAAGTATGCAACATGAGTACTCCTCTGATGAAAAATTAAACTCAACATCCAACGAGTGCCCTCGCTCGAAATTCGAGTAAAATCACAGGGAGATAAGTTGAAAATACGAGTTGAAAAATTAGTTTTTTCTTTTTTCCCTTCAAAGCTTGATGAGTTAACCTAATCTTATTTTATTATTTCCACTATTATTTTATAATATTCCTTATGAGGCCCATTTTCGACCTCAAAATTTCTCTAATGAGGCGAGAACTTATTAAATCTATTTGTAGGCAACAACCCCTAATAGTTACACCATGGACCTCCCTTTCATAACATTTTCATACTGGATCAATTCATTTATTCATAAAAGAAAACAATTTAACATTCTGATACAAAGTGTCCTTAATAATCTGCAACCTTAACTCTGATATCTGTAATAATATCATTATTTTGAGTCATTTGACAACACTAACATCTTAGAGGTAGACAAAAGCACAAATATTACGTCATCAAAAACTAACAAGCTCTGCATTATATATAGATAACAACCAATCTTTATGCAAACTTCATTTTAGCATACACGTTTGAAACAAAATCCTAACATAGGATAAACATCCTTTTCGACCTTCATCCCTTCTATATTCTTTCCTTTAAGGATAGTGTGAATATAACCTTGTCACCAAAATAAAAAGAAATTCAACCCTATCACAAAGAAAAAAATAAAAAATGAAATTTGACCCTATCACAAAGAAAAAAAAATAAGAAGGAAATTCAACCCTATAACAAAGAAAAAAATAATAAGGAAATTCAACCCTATAACAAAGCAAACAAACTTGGCGTTGTAGATTTCGATTCTATGTGTCATATATCTTCAATTTCATTCAGGTGCACACACAACAAACTCAACGACATACACTTCATCACCTTTGAACATATATTTATACTTTAGGGTTTATGGCATAATGGCTTGAACAAGGCCGATAAGAGAATATTACTACCCCAAGTAATTTAATAACCATTGATTGTTTCCCTTGGTAAATTTGACGTTGACCATGTGGTTTACACTTTTAATTTTAATGTATTTTTATAATAGGATCAAGGCCACATATCGTGGTTCCAATCACACTTGCTCCTGGGGGCTTATTGTCTCGACTCATCTGACCATGTCATACAACCATGCCCTCAATGGTTCTAGGAGAAATATTTTATTGATACCATGTTATCATCATGCTACATGGCACCCTTTGGGTGGTGCCATGTGTCACCCAAAACTGCTCCCCTCGGCCACAAAAAAACACCATATACAAGTGACATGTGTCACCCTTCCATATGGCAATGTGTCAGTTTCCATGTCATCTGTCATCTTGTTAAGTCACCTACCATGTCAATGTTTATGGGACTACCCTATGATCATTGGAGGCTCATACAGTTTCAAGTTCTCCATATTTACAACAGAATAAATATGCATATATGGCGGTAGATCTAACCGGAAAACCTTAGTTCCAATCTTCTCCAAAATGGTAAATGAGTCATACCAAATTAGCTTGAGCTTCTTACCTTCTCCTTTTAACTTGTATTTGTTTATATGATGCCAAACTTGATCACCAACTAGGAAGTGATGATCCACCCTATGCTTATTGTGCCTATCTTTGTACTAGGCTCGACTCTTCTCCAACTGTTCCTCCACTGCTTGATGCACCATTTGGATCTTCTGAAATAATTTTTGAGCCTTATCTTCATCTCTCTACTCATTGAAATAAACATCATTCAACTGATCTAACAAATCATCAATACGAGGAAGAGGGTATGAATTCTTTACCATGATCTTATTTAGTGCACAAAATTTAACACAAATTTTCCAAGTACCATCCTTCTTCCATCCCATCACAATATGAGATCCACATGGAGAGGAACTAATCCCGATGATTCCATTTTCAAGCAATTCTTGAACTTGCTTCTTAATCTCTACATTTTTAATCATGAACATATTGTACATTCCAACATTATGTAGAGGGGCACTTTCTTGTAGCTGAGTCTCATGCTGAATCTCTCTCTTAGGACGTAATCCTTTAGGTTCCTGGAAAATATCATCATAATTTGAAATCAGTTTAATTAATTCATCTTTATGAGACAAATCACAACCCTTAAAAGCATCATATTTTTTAGTATACTTTTCTTTCACAACAAGAAGTACAAATTTCTTGGTGGAATTTGTGAGCTTCTTCGTTTCCCTTGCACTGAAAAGTGATAAGCTTGTATTCATGTTGTGTACTGTAACAATATACTCAACCACATCTTTGGTGAGGTGATATTTGTTCTCCTGCTTTGAAGAATACAAATTTCCTATCATATAAATAAGGGCTTCCCAAAACAATTCCACAAATCTCAAGAGGAACCACATCTAATTCAACCTCATCAGCAAATTTCGAAGTGATAACAAATCTAAGTTTACATTGCTTCGTCACTTACAACTTTGCATTATCACATAACCAACCGAGATGATAATGTTTCTTGTGAGGTGTTTTTTCTAATTTGACATTAGAGAAATTTTGAGGTCTAAAATGGGCCTCTGAATAAATAATATAAAATAATAGTGGAAATAATAAAATAAGATTAGATTACCTCATCAAGTTTTCGAGGGAAAAAAGAAAAAGCTATTTTTTCAACTGAAAATATGAGTTGAAAAAATAGTTTTTTATTTTTTTATCTTCTTACCATTTTACTCCAAAAATGGTGAATCATCTCCCATGGTTGACATCATCATATTGAATCCTATTTGTTCTTATAAAGTTGATTTTTGTTGTACATTTTTGTTTTGAGACCCATTTTTTACCTTAAAATTTCTCTAATGGCTTCTTGACAATCACTTCATTGTAGGAATTTATAGGGTAAGTTCCTCAGACAGAACACCCAAGGACATCGCTCACAAACAGATCACAGATCAATACACCAATATTCTTGATGTGGTTAAAACCCTCAAAGAGGAAAACAATCCATGGCCTGAGCCAACACGACCACTTCGGACAATTTATTAATAAAAGAATGAAAATTTACATAAGGTTCTCATGAGCAGTCACACTACAAATGACCCTCCATGCTCTTTAAATAGATATCATGGACCAATCGGGCGTTAAGCCATGGATCAAGTGTTGGTAATACTGAGGAGAGAAAGAACTGTCAGATCACTTCATGTTTAAAATATATCGTGACTAACGAATTGTAAGTTACAAAAGTACATAGTAAAGAAACACACTTTACCTAACTCTACACTAGACCGAGTTATACTTAACTATTTCCTATGTGGTAGAATATCCTAACATCCCCCCTTAAGAACAACTTGGGATAAGATTGAAGGATGTACAAATATGACACAATAGGAGAAGGAAGGAGGCATTAGAGCCTATCCCCCCTTAGTGACAACTTCTTGAACTCCAACCATAAATCGAAGTTTAGTAAACTTTGCCTCTGTGAGAGCCTTTGTAAAGATGTTTGCAACTTGATTATCAGTTGAATAATATTGCACTTCAAGAACATGGTCATGAATGAGCTTTATGATGAAGTGCATGCATAGTTCAATGTGTTTGCTGCGCTGATGTTGGACTGGATATTTTCATAGTTGAATGGAACTTTAATTATCACACCAAAGTGTAGTCGGATGTTGTTGCTGAAAGCCAAACTCTAACAACATTTGACGAAGCCACAAGGCTTCCTTACTAGCTTCGATGGTGCCACGATACTCTTCTTTTGCTGAAGAAAGAGAAATGACACTTTGTTTCTTGCAAGCCCATGTAATAGGTCCAGAACCAAGAGTGTAGACATAACCTATAGTAGAATTCCGATCATCAGGGTCACCAGCCCAATCAGAATCAGTGAAACCAACCAATAGAGGAGATGCTTCTACACTGTAATGAATCCCAAACTGAACTGTACCTCGAACATAACGAAGTATTCTTTTAGCTGCTTTCCAATGACTTTCATGTGTGTTTTGCATAAACCGAGCAATAAGGCCAACAACAAAGGAAATATTAGGACGTGTATGGGTCAGATACAAAAGTTTTCCTGCAAGCTGGTGGTATAAGGTAGCATCAACTTTAGGGGAAGTACAAGTGACTGAAAGTTTGGCTCCAGACTGAAAGGGAGAAGGGGTTGACTTACAGTCTTCCATGTGAAAATGGCGTAGAAGATCACGTGCATACATGGACTAGGAAGTGGAAATACCTTCCTTGGTTTGCAAGGTTTGAAGACCAAGAAAATAGTGGAAGTGCCCTAAGTCTGTCATTTCAAACTTTTTTTTAAGGTTGGACTTCACATGGTTTATAAGATTGGGATCACTACTAGTAAGGATAAGATCATAAACATAAAGAACAAGAATGATAAGAGAATTACCCACTTTATTGGTGTAGACAATATTGTTAGAATGAAACCTAGAAAAGCTAGTATTTAAAAGAAAGCTATCCATTTTGGCATACCAAGCCTGAGGGGCTTGCTGGAGACCATAAAGGGATTTCTTAAGCCAACATACAAGGCTAGATTCTGTTTGTATAATGCTAGAATGTTGTTCCATATAGATTTATTCACGCAAGTACCCATGCAAGAAGGTATATTTAACATCGATTTGATGGACTTCCCATTTGAAAGAGGCAACAAGGGAAAGAACAAGATAGATAGAGTTCATTTTGGCAACAGGGGAGAAGGTTTCAGTATAGTCAATGCCTTCAACTTGTGAAAAATCCTTATAAACAAGACAAGCTTTATGTTTATCAACTTTTCCATCTGGTCCAAACTTGGTTCTGTAAACCCACTTGCATCTAACAAGTCTTCATCCCTTTGGAAGAGGAACAAGGTCCCATGTATCATTTGCCAATAATGAATGATATTCTTCATTCATAGATGCATCCCAATCTGGATGGCCTGAAGCTTCTGCAAAGGTTTCAGGATCATAATTCGATGAATCTTGAGCCAGTAAAGAAGAGGCTCTAGCGAACATAGATCGTGTACGTCGCTGATTTGTAGGATCACCTGCAAGAGCACCTACTGTATCTAGAGTAGCACAGACCCATTTCGGAAGATGAGGAGTTGAAGGAGGATCCTGATAAGGTGGGGGAGGATTTTCATCCTCGCTATCATCATCTAAAGAAGAAATATTTTCAGAAGTAGAAGGGATAGAGAGAGGTGCTACATCTGCCGAACTAGGCTCATAGGCTGATATATTTGTAGAAAACTTTACATCTCTTCTAATGATAACAGTTTTGGACTTGGTGAAAGAAGTCTATATCCTTTGACATCTTCAGCATATCCAACAAAAATACATTTTTCACTCTTAGGTTCTAAGGTTTTATGTTTCTCATATGGAATATGGGCCCATGCTTCACTTCCAAAAACACGAAAATGACTTACATTTGGTTTAATTGAACTTTGTGCTTCTTCTGGAGTAATATTCTTTAAGACCTTAGTAGGAGTGCGATTTACCATGTAATTTGCATAGTTAATTGCTTCTGCCCAAAAATTAAGACCAAGTCCTTTAGATTGAAGCATACAATTAGCCATTTCCTTTAAGGTGCGATTCTTCCTTTCAACTACACCATTTTGTTGTGGAGTATATGGAACAATATGTTGCATTTGAATTCCATGCTCACTGCAAAAGTTGATGAATTTGTTGTTAACATATTCTCCGCCATTATCAAATCTTAGCTTAAGAATTTGATGTCCAAATTGTTTATCAACAAAGGCCTTAAAGGCCAAGAACATGTTAAAGACTTCGCTCTTGAGTTTTAAGAAGTATACCCAAGTGCGTTTGGAGAAATCATCAATGAAAGTTAAGAAATACTTGTAGGCAGAGAATGAAACAATTGGAAGTGTACCACGTAAATCACTATGCACAAGTTGTAAAGGGGTCGAGGCGTGCTAAGAGGCACGCTTTTTCAAAACTATCCTGATGATGTTTTCCGAGTACACAACCAGAACAAATACCATCTCTACAAAGATACCATAGGAAGACCTGCCACCATATTTTCTTTACATAGATTTTGAAGGGAGAGTTAGTTTAAGTGACCAAATAGCTCATGCCAAAGTTTGCTCACTTCACCATTAATAGAAACAAATACCGAGAGAAGAGTTGATGACCCAAAGTTGTTAAACTTATACAACCTTGTAGAATCATCAATAATTCCAGTAGCTAAAGTCTATCTAGGATTTCTTAGGTCCTTAACTACAACATCATGAGGTGAGAATTCAACGATTTTACCTTCACCTGAATGAGTTATCTGATATACAGATAAAAGGTTGTAGGATAAGGTTGGAACACATAATACATCATTAAATTGACCATTGTCTAGATGAACAGTGCCAGTCCCTACAACACTAAGAGATCTATTGTCACCAACATATATATTTTTGGTGTCACAATCATTTAAAGAAGAAAACGTGGCCTTATTTTTGGCCACGTGATAAGAAGCTCCATAATCAATGAGTCAGTCATGAGAATGACAAGAAGAAGAAACATTTAGTGCATAACCAGACCGAGATGCTTGAAAACCACATGTAGAGAGTGTAATTCCTGAAGATGAAGTTGAAGTTGAAGAGTGCTCCAAATTGATGTTATGCTTCTTCATTGCTGCTTCCAAGGCTTCTATCTTCTTAAAGCATTTGGATTCTAAGTGGACATCTCGATTACAAAGGTTGCAATGTCTATCAGTCTTCTTCCCTTTGTTTTTATTTTCCTTATCATTTTGTTGCATTGATTTTTCATTTTGAGACTAAAAGTGATTAGGACCCTTGGTTGGTTTAGGACCATTCTTTTTAGGATACTACTTCTTAGGATTCTTTGAACTCGGTTGCTGCTGGGCGGCTAATACTTTCTTAGAAGAGTTTCCAAGATTAAGAAGACCAAGATGTAAGAGTTTTTTCTTGTTTTCTTATTAAAGAATCACAAAAGACATCAAAAGAGGGAGATTTGTAGTCTTGTCCTTGAAAAATAAAAGCTTCTCTAGTAGAATGGAAGGTGGAAACAAACACAGAGTAGGTTGGTCCCAACTTAGCAAGAATGGAATAGATAAGGCTACCATCTTCTTTCTTAACCTTAACACCTTCCAAGAGAAGTCCAAGGGTCTTGAAATTGGACAAAAAATCTTCAATGGAAAAAAAATTATTGGGGTCCAACGTAAGCAACTCATTTTCGAGTTGATGGGCTCTAATTTCATTTTTAAT
>APFE031050598.1:33361-85004 GCA_000404065.3 Pinus taeda
TAGTGAGTTGTTTCATTGCT
The DNA here is from genome assembly GCA_000404065.3 of Pinus taeda. NCBI lineage: Eukaryota > Viridiplantae > Streptophyta > Pinopsida > Pinales > Pinaceae > Pinus > Pinus taeda. Next base: position 33,382 of record APFE031050598.1, read on the forward strand.
TCATTAGGGGTATCAAGTTCTGTGATATGGAATCTAAGGTCTGGAGAAATAGACATCCCTATCAACCCACGTGTTTGATCTTGCTTATTTTCCCATTTGGCTGCCTTATCTTCATCTATTGGTTTAGTTTCTTGGCCTGAGGCTATTTTGTAAAGACCTTTACTTCTAAGTAAATCCACAATGTAGGACCACCATTGGAAGTAGTTTGCGTTATCAACAATAACTTGGCATGAACTTTCTATTTTAACAGAAACTAAGTGTTTCAATGGAAAGATCTTGAAAAATTAGGCCGATTAAAAAAAAAACGGCTCTGAAAACGATTTCCGAATGAAGAAGTTATGACTTTTTAAAGAAAATATGTTGAAGATGCTAACGAAGTGTGTGAATGTGTGGAAGTGAATGATAATGTTATATTTAAAAAAAATCACCCCATTTCCAAACTTAATCTAATTAACTCACTTAAAAAAATATATATATTTTATGTGACCTTTTTTATAAATAAGTGAAAGTCACTTTTACAATGGTACTTTATGAGCTACCCACTAAATTGTAACTTAAATAAAAGATAAAGAGACTTTAGAATTATAAATGAGTCACTTTTTATAATGGGTGAGAACACTTTTACATAATGTAACTTTAAAACATAAGTTACATGTGCTTTTTGAAAAAGTAACTCAATAAAAAGAAAGAATTGAAATCAAGACCTCTATTCTCATAAAGTAACTTTGGACCAAGTGAATTAGTTTAAAAGGTTAGTAATTTTTGGAAATGATGAAGGGGTTTTTTTTTTTTTTTAGTCATTGAAGCTTTGGGATGTATGCTTACTTGAAAAATCCATTTTTGTCTACAAAACAAAAAAAAACACACAACCCAACACGGACATGAAAAAAAAACCAATCCTTATGGCTTGAAGTTAGCTTTTGCCAGAAACTAAATATTTTCCTCAATGTTTTTGATTTTCCGAGATCACACTAAGGCGCGGTGGAAAAGTGCATATGCATGAGAAAAATCCTTCCTTTTTGTTTCTGAAATGCCCAGATTGCACAGAGTCGCGGGGCAAAGAGCATACACAGAAATGAAAGGTATAGATCCAGTAATAAAAAACATAGAGATAAATAAACCGAAATAAAGAGAGAGAAAATAGCTAGAACTGCAAATAAACATTGTATACCTCCAAATCTTAAAACTGACGTAGCTAGGGCTACCGGAAACCTTTTCACATGAAATGAAAGGGGTTTCTCACTGGAATAGATGCTCCTAACACAATAGAGTAGTCCTCTCGGCCCGAAAGTGGTCAGAAACAATAGATCTAGGAAAAGACAGTCAGATGCAGTTGTACCAACTTCCAATTTGGATCACCAACAGATGCGGCCCTCAAATAGCTCTGATACCATGTAGGAATTTACAGGGTAAGTTCCTTAGACAGAACACCAAAGGACACCGCTCACAAATAGATCACAAATCAATACACCAATATTCTTGACGTGGTTAAAACCCTCAAAGGGAGAAACAGTCCACAACCTGAGCCAACGCGGACACTTCAAGAAATTTATTAATAAAAGAATGAAAATTTACATAAGCTTCTCTCATGAACGGTCACACTACAAATGACCCTCCATGCTCTTTAAATAGAGATCATGGACCAATCGAGTGTTAAGCCACAGATCAAGTGTCAGTAATACCGAGGAGAGAATGAACCATTGAATCACTTCATGTCTAGAACATATCATGACTGTTGGATGGTAAGTTACAAATGTACATAGTAAAGAAACACACTTTACCTAACTCTACGCTAGACCAGGTTATACTTAACTATTTCCTATGTGTCGAAATATCTTAACATTCATATATCAAATTCACTCGGGAACCTATCTCAAAAAGAGTATCTACTTTCGTATGCTTGATAATCACCATAAAATGAAAAATATCACTTTTTCTACTTTCAACGCTAGGATATGGAATAGAACTAGAACTAGCATGAGCAAATGTTTTACCATGCACTCCAACAGTAGTGACATGAGTTTCATCCCTTGAATAAAATCCCAAATCTTGTTACATCACTGCAATAGTCTTTTTCTTTTCTTTGCCTCAAAACATCTTAGGCCTTAGTTTAGGATGCAACATCCAACAATGAGCATCATCATGCCCTTCCTTCTTACAATGAGAGCACGTTGGATTTGCCTCTTTTTTCTTCATTATAGTATCCTCCTTGATTTTCCTTTTTCCTTTTGAATTTTCCTTCAATGGACTTGGACAATTGTTTCTTTGTGAAATCATTCTACACATTCTTTCCCATAGATTCAAAATGAGTATCTTGGACACATTATTCATCCAAATAGTGGGATTAAATAAAAAAGAGTATGGCGAAGATAACTAATGCACTGAAGTATTTTAAAAGTTTCTCTAGAGAATCTAATGGAATATTTAAAGCCAATGATTTCTTCCTAAATTATTTAGTAAAACTTTGCATGCTTCATCCTCTTCCTTGTCTCAAATTTTTCCATTCCATGATTTCTTTCTGAGTATAAGCTAAATGATAAAAATATTTCTTTAATACACTAGTGAATTTCGACCATGAATAAGGGAGCTCACCATTCTTTTTGCTACCTTCTCGAAGTTTAATTTCCCACCAAAGCAATATTGTACCTTCAAGTTGAAGAGAGGTTAACTAAATTTTTACCTCTTTTTAAACAATATGTTGAATACGAAAATAAAATTCTATCTGAATTTAGTCTCATGTGATCCATATCTTGAATACTAAGAAATATTTAAGTGATAATCACATTAGAAATAATGTGTTGACTCGTTTCAAATCATGCAGTGTGGTTCATCGTCTGGACAAGATAGAGAATTAGATCTTGACATCATATTAAATAAAGAGAGTGATGTAGAGACAATTAATTCTAACAGTTAGAATCTAACGATTAATTTTGAATAAAGTAGTTTTATTTATTATTTATTAATACAATTCTATCTGTTGAATCCAATTATCTAATATACTACATTAAGCTTGTCATTATACAATGGTAATTCAAACTTAACATCTAACTTCAACAATGGCTTCTTTAAAGTAATCTTCTTATGAGAAGATGGTGGTAGAGAATTAAACAGAAGAAAAAAAGAGGTGAGGAATGAGGAGGAGAGGGAGGTCTCGAAGGAGGAGGAGAAAACAAAGGAAGAGGGGGTTGATTACCCTTGTTCTTGACTTGATTAGTGCTTTCTCCTTTCTACAGTCCTCTTTCTTTATAGAGCTCTTCCACCTTTAACTGAAACATAGTGAATGCCTCGAGAAAATATGACTAAAAGTTAAAAGGATTTTCTCATCTTGGTGAAACTATCTCTCCTCTTTGAATGAATCTCCACAAACCAACTTCAGGATTATAAGCTTCAAGTTCACCTTCTTTCTTCTTAAATCTTGTACCTCGTAATCATTCACACCTCAAGAACCAAATCAAATTGGTTCATTTAAGTTGTAACGTTCCTAAGAATGAATACAAGTTATATTAAGCATACAATTTGTTCAACAAATATAAAAACGAAATATATATAAAGCACCCATGGAAATGCTAGAAATAATGAACTACTGAGCCATTTTATTACTTCTTTGACAGAAAAATACAATAGATAATAGAGTGGTGCACTTGGGCTTCTTTCAATGGGAAATCATGACCAAACCCAAGTGAGAAATGGTTGAATCGATGGTTGCCTCAACTGTTGCACCAATCTACACTGCGCTACCCAGAAAACTGCCCTTTTTGTTAACTTCAAATGGCTTGAAACACCACTTCCATGCTCATAAAAGTATGGAAAATTAGCATTGGTCTCTCCACCAAATACCTAGAATAACCCACGAAGGAATTCGCTAAATGTTGACCTCGAAATTTTGGCCCAAATTCTTGTTAACTCCTCTAGTAGCTGGATGAGTTGGGACCCCTGTTTGACCACTTAGATCTACCCAGAAAATCCTATAAAATTAGGAGTGTGATCCTTGCCCAAAACCCAGAAAAACCCAGAAAGGGTTTCCCTTGGTTCCAACCTTCAAAAATTGACCCTATACAGCTTGGCCCTCCTCCAATTTCGAATTTTGTTGCTGTGACTGATCTTGTCAATCTTTTCTCTTCCAGCTCCAACAATCCTCCTCAAATGGACCTCCAAGTGATCTCCTATGTCTCTTGGCTAGCTCCATCTTTATAATTCCTTCCTCTGACTCCCATGTGAGCCCAGTGATTGCTCTCTATGCAAGGCCAGGTGACTGTAAATCGAACTGCTCCAATGCAGCAACCTCCTGCTCCAAAACTCTCCCAGAAGGTTGATCCTCCACTTTAGCTTCAATGCCCAAACTCCCCCGACAAATACTGCCTGGATGACCCCACAAGAAACACCTGCATGTTCCCCTTCTGCGTCCTCCAGAAACACGCACTAGCTGAGACAAATGCTCAATGATATGATTGTGAAGCTCCACCAACTCTCCTCCAAGGTAGTACAGATTTTCTTTCTAGGGTGGCACTCGAAGTCCACTGAAGCAAAGGTTGAGATCTCCATTGGAGACACTCATGTGCTAAACAACATAGTAACTCGGCTAAGTAGCTCGAGAAATTAAGGTTGATTTCAATATGTCAAAAGATAAGATGCTAAAATGAGGAGAGTTGCCTTCCTAACATAGATTTCATGGAGAACTTTTCCCTCCATCGTGGTTCCATCACTTAACCATTGATTTACCCTCCATGCAAATCAAACTAAGGAATGCGTATTCTCCTAGTGTGGGTGCCCCCATGTACAAATTAACCAAATCAAAATAGCTTCTACTAAGTCTAGCCTCCTAATAAAATCAAATGGGCCCCATGACCTCCAAAATCGGCCCCAAAAATGTAAAAATTAAACCAATTCCAAAATAATTTATGAAGAGACATTATAGTCCTCCCCTCGCAAATGTTGCTTGTCCCCAATCAATTTTAGCGCTAGATGCTCAAGTATTCACTCGCCCTCCCAAGTAGCATCCTCATCCAGCAAGCTCCTCCAATGGACCAAAAATTGCTTGTCCTCAAGCAAGGTTTGAGTAAGTATCCTCTCTAACTGTTGCTGCCCATTGTCACTGCAAAATGTGCCAGGGTCCTAGATGTGCCACTGGATTGTGCCTGACTTTTGCACTGTCCTAATATTAAAGAATTATTCAATACCAGGATCCTAGGCAATCCTGTCCAACATGAAGCTCCCTTCGCTCCACTCACTATCTTGCCCGGTGAAAGTACTAGAAGTCCCCTGCTCCATCAGTGACTCGCTTAAGCCCAATGGAAGATCTGTATGATATCCCCCTGCAGTATCCAACGCATCCCTAAAGGTTATTGAGTTGTGAAGACTTGTGATGCCCCAGTTCCCTGCTAGTCCCAGGGTGGTCTCACCATACTGACGCCACACTACTCTGACTATCTCATACTCCCCATCATGCACAATTAGTATCCTCCTCTCCTGGAACTCGATGGTGGAATATTGAAAGAGGTGAGACACAACCTTCCTGGGAAACTCCATGGCACCAAAGCCTACCCATCCAAATCTAACTCTGAGCCTGTGCAACAACAAAGAATGTATGCCTCCCCATATGATGAAACCCTCTGTGAGCCCCCATGTTTCATCCCAAGATTGAACTATATCACTCTCTGCTATGACTCCACTCATCACAAGTGATATATCGATCAACTAAATCCCTGCATCCCATAGCCAGATCTGTTTCAACATAGCCCTATCAACTGATAGAATCCATCTGGCCCTCATCTCTAGTCCTTGCATGTGATCACTATATAGGCTCTATATATCGTGGGCTAATATGATGCATGCTAATCTGTCTTGTGCATGCCACTATGTAGTACTGATGATCATTGGAAGCCACGTGTGCTAAAGAGATACTCCCTTAATGCAACCAAAAGATGGGTATTTGATACTTGTAAATGACTTAGGGTATGTGGATCCCTCCTGTCCCTGCCATCCATCTCCCTTGGGTTTGCCATCTGCTCTCTCGATAATGTGCCAATATAAGGTTTAGAGCTCAGACACATATTGGGAAACTACCTTAGTTGTACCCACTATCCTCTGCTCATGCTTGGTGATGAAATGACCTAAGAAAAGAGTGACACATGTCTCCCTTGGGACTAGCTCCCTAGACGCAGACTCGGTGATGAATGATATGCCACCCCTGCAGATGATCACCTCATTCCCCAACCCATGACAATCAACTGATGCACCAATCCAATGCCACTGTTGAAAAGTCTGTCCCCTAGTGCGCTGAGTGTTACTTGAATATCTCGGGTGAGCTCCTTGTCCCCCGTTGCTCATGCCCAAAGTGCAGAAAGTCAACAAAAAAATCAACTGTGCCCGGGAGGGATGTAGAAGAGGGTTAAGCATGTGAGTCCCTGTGGATAACGTCAAGCATCACTCATGTGTGTCCCTGTCAATCCTGGGTGAACTATGCCCAAAGGTATGCCCGATGTTCCATCCAAGGGTCTCCTTGGAGGCAACACTCCAAGACCTCGCTGTTTAGTACTATACACCCCTACATACCACCGATCATCCCAGTACTCCAGGATATGCCACTCTATAGTGTGGCATACCCCTGTACACTGCTGGATGCCCTTGGCTACGACTATGCCATCCTATACCATCCTATGTCCCACCTGTGTCACTGTACCTGTCACTTCCCCCATGTACTCAATGTGATGTGAAGCACTCCCACTCCACACAACAGTCCAACATACTACGACACACCCCCATGCATCTCCATGCCCATCTGTAGACCATTACTCGATGCTAGATAATCCTACCCATCCATGAATGTGATGGCCTAAAGATGTTTCCATATGCGTCAGCCCGTATCCAGCTTGGATCATCACCTCAACTATCACATCACCATGCTCTTCGACGAGGGGACCTCCCCTTCAAGTCTTCCCTAAGGGATCCAAGAAGTGAACCACCCTAGGTGTCAGCAGCAATTGCACCATTGATCTGCTCATCTATGTCTCACACAAATGTGAAGAATCCCCAACTCCGTACAAGGCACTGTCTGGTGGCCTACCAATGCCACCACCTCCGACAAATTCATTCCAGAGTATGATGATCATCCTAAGATCCCATGTAGAATTTTCAGACCAAGAAAACCCAAGGAGTCTGGCCAAAAACTAGTTGGCCACTAGTGTTGACCGAAACTCTCCTAGCGGAGGTGCACACTCAACTACTAGGTCAACTATACCCTCTAGGTCATAGTCAATCGGTATACTTGGGAAGTGATAGGTGGTCCCTCCCAAATCACAATGCTAGTCGAGGCTTCTAGCATCCCCAGTGCCTGGAAACTCCTGCTGAGCTCCACTTGGGTCCACTACCATCTCCATAGTCCACTCCATTGGGTAACAAATTATAATCACTCGCCACCCAACCCCAAGGGAGGGATTGAATGCACAAACTCCTGCACATAGAACAACCTTAGCATGCGAGTGCTGCACCATGTGAAATTCAGGTCATCTCATCTCGCTATCTTGGTCAATACATACAATCTGAATAGGTAGCTTTGTCTCCCTCTATCCAGTGGACCAATATAACCTAACAGTGTTTTCAGCCCCATCTATGTATGCTTAAAGAAGGTTGCTCTCACGCTCCAATGTGAACTCTAACCGCACTAGTAGGGAATCCAAATGCTCCCCAACATGAGTCAATTTGGCCGTGGAATCGGCACAAACTGCTCTCGTGCCCTCCAACTCCTCATTCTGCTACATAATCTCCTCTTGCACTAACACGACCTTCCTTTTTAATGCTAGAAGGTTGGCCTGAAAATGATGGAAATGTCGTGTGCATCTATCACCTGTAAACTCGGTCACGAATCCAGATACCTCAACAACTATTGGCATCTCGTCCATGGGTGGAACCCCCTCAACAAATGGCTCTATGTGAGTAGGGTCCATCCTATCCACCAAGCTGACAACTAGGGATATCAAAGAGGTCTCTAATAAAGGTGACTCTTGCGCCACACCAGGTATATCGATGTGCTCCTCACCATCCTATGGGATCTCAACATCATGCTCAACCTCCTCTTCAGGCTCATGATATCGCCGAGTCTCCACCAACAAAAGAGTCCCCTAGTCTCACCCTTTAACCATCTCTATCCTCCTGCTCCATTTCACGAGATCTGGTACCCTGATCTTTTCGGCTTTCCCCGCATGATGTAGATGGTTGCACCCCCATGGTATGCTCACCTCTAACGTCTTTGTTGTAAGTGTGAGGATGGGTTTGGTTTGTTGCCCTCCTCAACTGGGTCAACCTCATCATCCTAATGAATTCTACCCTAGAATTTATGCATACTGGATTTCCCTTGAGCCATGGGTTTGACTCTGGTTTCACTCGTCATTGTGCACTCATACCCAAAGCTTCCATGATCTTCTTTCTAATTTCCCACAGTTGGGCCAAGATCATGCTCTGGTACCACTATAATGTTCCTAAGTAGGAATACAAATGATATTAAGCATACAATTTGTTCAACAAATATAAAAATGAAATATATATTAAGCACCCATGGAAATGTTGGATTTAATGAATTACTGAGCCATTTTATTACTTCTTTGAGGGAAAAATACAATAGATAATAGAGTGGTGCACCTGGGCTTGTCTCAATGGAAAAAATGACCAAACCTAGGTGAGAAATGGCTGAATCGATGGCTGCCTCAACTGCTGCACCAATTTGCATTGCGCTGCCTAGAAAACTACCCTTTCTGCTAACTTCGAATGGCTGGAAACACCACTTCCCATGCTTAGAAAATTACGGAAAATTAACCCTAGTCTCTTCACCAAATACCCAAAATAACCCACGAAGGAATTGGCCAAATGTTGACCTCGAAATTTTGGCCCAAATTCCCCTTAGCTCCTCTAGTTGCTCGACGAGTTGGGACCCCTGTTTGACCACTTAGATCTACCCAGAAACTTCTATAAAATTAGGAGTGTGATCCTTGCTCAAAACCCAGAAAAACCCAGAAAGGGTTTCCCTTGGTTCCAACCTTAAAAAATTGACCCTTCACAGCTTGGCCCTCCTCCAATTTCGAATTCTGTTGCTGTGACTGATCTTGTCAATATCTGCTCTTCCATCTCTAACAATCCTCCTCAAATGGCCCTCCATGTGATCTCCTACTTCTCTCGCCCAACTCTAGCTCTACAATTCCTTCCTCCGACTCCCACGTGAGCCCAATGATGGCTCTCTCTGCAAGCCCAGGTGACTATAAATTGAATTGCTCCAATGCAACAACCTCCTGCTCCAAAACTATCCCAAAAGGTTGATCCTCCATTGTAGCGTCAATGCCCAAACTCCCCTGGCAGTTGCTGCCTAGATGAACCGACAAGAAACACTTGCATGTTCCCATTTTGCATCCTCCTGAAACACGCACTGACTGAGACAAATGCTGAATGATATGACTGTGAAACTCCATCGGCTCTCCTCCAAGGTAGTACAAATTTCCTTCCTAGGGTGGCACTCGAAGTTCACCGAAGCAAAGGTTGAGATCTCTGCTTGGAGACACTTATGTGCTAAACATCACAGTGACCTGGCTAAGCAGCTTGAGAAACTAAGGTTGAGTTCAATATGTCAAAAGATAAGATGTTGAAATGAGGAGAGTTGCCTTCGTAATATAGATTTCGTGGAGCACTTTTCCCTCTATTTTCCCTCCATCGTGGTTCCCTCACCTAACCATCGATTTCCCCTCCATGCAATCAAACTAGGGAATGCATATTCTCCTAGTGTGGGTGGCCCCCACGTACAAATTAACCACATCGAAATAATTTCTACTAAGTCTAGCCTCCTAATAAAATCGAATTGGCCCCATCACCTCCAAAATTGGCCCTAAAATGTAGAAATTAATCTGGTTCCAAAATAATTTAGGAAGGGACATTACATAAGCTCTGATAGCAAACTAGTTTAGGATCTTTTATTGCAAGCCTATGTTTATCGAGCTTAAAACATAATGCAAAATACCAAGCTTGAAAAAATATTTTAAAAATACTATAATATAAATAAATAAAATACTATAATATTAATAAACGACTGCAGATAACATAAAAGAACACAATGAGAATGATAATGATGTTCACCCAATGTGGGCTACGTCTCCTGGTCTGCTTCCAATTGAGTGGCCTCATCAATTAAGATGCAAAATGACTCAAATTACATCAATTCCCAATTCACTAAAGTTGGCCCTCTTTTTTGTAGCTTTACAAAAAAGGCTCTAAAAACCCCTCGCAAAAAAAAAAAATCTTTCAAAAATCTCCAAAAGGGCACAAACTCTATGTATTATCACAAAAGAATGATAACCATTCTACGAAACCAAAGTGCTTGTCCTTTTCCTTAACACCATAACACTTAGAAGTCCTTTTGTGTAAATATAACGTTGGGGTCCATAGCCTCGGGGTCAAACCCGCGGAGGTTGCAACCCCTCCATTATAACCCTACATAATAATGGAATATATTAAATATTTTTTATAACTGTGTATACATATATAATACTTTGGTTATAATCATGTTATATATATGGCATACATTATTACTCAATGCGTTCACACCGAACTATATTCTATAAACAATATAAATTTTCACACCCACGTGATTTTTCATCCAACCAATAACATGTAATCGCATGGCATTGCTGTCGGTAGTTACGTGGAGGTCCTGATCAAATGGGAGGTCACAAGGTCAAGCATGAGCTACTCCCATTTTTGGCATACAATTAACAACAAGCTTTAAATAAAGTATATGCGTGTTATATTTTAACGGATAGCTCGTGGCTCATTGGTGGGTCCGTTGGCCACTTTCCTAGAGGTATCGCCTCTGAATCCCACCAATCATAGTCTATTGAACCACTTTTTAGCGTTCTAAGGTGCCACGTGGCACCCTCCGATTGGGCCACGTGGCATGCTGCCATAGGTCCATGCCATGAGTCCATTCAATGCTACGTCAACCTCTACCTGCCACATCAATGCTAACTCAATGCCACATGTTAGAGTTCTTGCTATGCCACATGTCACACTCAATATTTCCATATCACCCTATCATGCTGCCACATGTCACATCCAGATGTTGTCATGTGTCATGGTAAGTTTGACTTTTTCCAAGTGGTCAAAATCTTCAAACTGCTATAACTTGTTCATACGAACTCTATTTGATGCGAGGTGATTCAAGTTGTGTTGGAATAATATAGTTTATCTCTTCTACTTGTTATTTTCATCCAATTTTGGGGTCTTTTAGTTTTAGGCCCTTCTAGATCCCCGTACATCAAAAATCAAAGAAAATAAATCAATAATTATAACTAAAGTTTTGAAATAATTTAACTATATTAATAATCTTAATTAATAAGTAAAGAAATTATAATATAAACAATGTCAAGATTAAATATTCCTTTATAATTCTTTTACTTATTAATTAAGGTATAGTTAGCCTATTTCAAAACTTTAGTTATAATTGTTGATTTATTCTTTGGTTTTAGGATTATTTTTTATTTTTTAGCTTCACCCCCTATTATTTTTATTAAATTTTGATAAGTATATGACTAATATTAGTTATTATCTTTTAGTATATTTATTTCCCCTATTTCTAGGGATTTTGTTAATATTTTTATCTTTTGATCATTGACCTCTTACCAATTTGTATTGCTACACTGGATCATACCACTCATTTTTGTCTAGATGATGAGCCACACTTGTTGGCTCAAAACGTCAACCCAAATATCAATTCATGATGGATTTGGAAGAATAAAATCAAAGCCATTCACATCATTGAAACATAAACTTAGAAAAAATTGTGTTAGTTGTCATTTCATTGTCGACATCGAGATCGTGACTTGTTGATATATTGGGAGTCATTGGAAGGGAAACCAAACCTAATAATAAACATGATCTGTCAATTAATCAACCCTATAAATTGGAAATTTCACAGTAGTTAACTTTCTATTATCATAACTGGGATGTCAGGAATCACAAGGAGTTGGTAATTGGGATTGTGCCAGGGTCTGATACCTGGTCACCTTAGCACCTTATTCAAGCACTTGGGTGCTATAATCTAGCTCCCTATGATAAAATGTAACGAATAAAGTCCATATAATCATATTAATAGTCCAAGATATTTGGAATATAGCAAAGAATCCATTTTAGGAATAAAAATATATTATATAAATGTATGAATGAATAATATCTCATAGAATATGATTGGTTACAAATGAGGGCCCTGCTTATATACTAGGCCAAGTGCCCCCTTCATGAATAGTCATGTAATTTGGGACATGTATCTTCAATAACTATTTTTTTAACTCATTATTATGATTATTAGTATTTATAGTATTATATTCATAACATTGCCTTCCTCTTGAAAAAATTTTGGTCCTCAAATCTTATTGTTGACAAAGCATGGCATCTGTTTCTTTGTCTTGTAATCTATTCACATCTTTTGGAATTCTTTGAGTTGTCGTCTTCGATGATACAAGATGATAGGATCCTTTGAGTAATAAAAAAAATGTAGAACTGAGAAGGGATATAACCATCCTAATCAATCCTCGGAATCTTATGATTACTAGAAATTTGAGATGAATTGTTATCAAAAGATTGGATTACGGTGGCATCAATATTATTAGGAAAATAAGTCACTTTTTTTTGGTCTAAGTGATATGGATTTTCAAACGGGTTGATATGTCACTTGTGTCTTGGCAAGGTTCCCCTTCATAAATAGTCATGTCATTTGGTACATGTCTCTTCAGTAACTAATTATTATTTTATTAATCATTATTATGATTATGGTTATTTATATTATTTCCTTCCTCTTCAGAAAATATTTTTCCTCAAAGCTTATTGCTAACAAGGCGAGTCATCTATTTCTTTGTCTTGTAATCTATTCACATCTTTCATAATTCTTCGAGTTGTCATCTTTGATGATACAAGATGATAGAATCCTTTGAGTGATAAACATAATTGATAAACTGAAAAGGGATCCAACTATTGTGGTCCTTTTGGGTTCACTATTGGACTTTGGCATTGTGTCAGTTCCTTTGGAACCAAGAGCTTTTAGGAACCATGATTGATTTTCAGCTAAATATTTCTTCTTACTTGGGAGTTAGGAAAAATGCCATATACCATTGGAAAGTTATTTGAGAGGTCTATCCAACTAAGGAATTGGCATGTGCTTTTGAACAAAGTACTTGCATGAAAATTTCCTTCAAATATAGTCTACTCAACCAAAAAATAAATGGCACCATAAGAATCATGCATGACACCTCAACAATCTCCCCTTGAACTTGAAATAACCTGTCACTAATGACAACACTTGACATCAATGAAAACCATTTCCAAATTTCTCAATGATCTCCTCCTTTGGAATTAATGGTAAAACCACCAAACATTGTTGGCCATTGATGGAAACACATCCTCTATCAAGATGAAGAAACTACAATTGTCTACTCACTCTCCTCCCTTACTGTTGATGGTTGATCACTCTCCATCTTCAATATCTCTAATGTATGCTTACTCTCCAATTTTTAAATCAATGGGAAAGGGCATGAGTACATGCTCTCTGACTGTGCTTCTCATAAAAGGATATAGAATACTGCCCATTATTCTCCCCCATTGACTAAAATTAATTGATATCAATGCAATATTACCATGTCATTGTCCTTGAATTTTCATTTTGTTCCCCCCAAAATTGTACTATTGATAATTTAATCTTATCACTTGAGATTAAATCTTATTCAAACATGTTATCGTGGCTTGGAAATCAAATTAACCGATAGGCACTAATATTTTTGAGCCCCTGTTTGGTGACACTTTCCTATTATAATACAAAATTATTTAAATCCTAAACTCAACGCACTTAGGACTTATCTAATTTGTTGTACACGACCGTATGCTATTGACTGATCATGAGATATTGGATCTCGCTATATCGATGTTATCCTCGGTATCACATTTTATTGCAATACTCCAACCCGATAGCTGATAGCCCAATAGATGGGACATCAACATGCGAACAAATATCTATCTCTCACGTCCATTAATTTTTGAATCACAGGATGGGTCTTAGAACTTATTTAAATATCTTGTACTTCGATGATCCTTGGACCTTAGAAACAATAATTACTTTCGAGGTTCCTATGCCTCGAGATCCCAAGAGACATGATGTCAAATTTTGGATATTTTTTTGTTTCTTAGGGCCATGAACTAATAGATTGACACTAATTCTTAGATCGGGTCATTGTTCTAGAATCTTGGCTCTACTTAAGTAATACACCTTTCTTATGTCTTATTACCTTAAGGTATCGAAAAACGAGAAATTTTCTATCATTTGTTGTGATCTAATGCCATCTCTCATTTCCTTAATATGATAGGCTGCTAATGCTCATGACAACTGAACCTAATTGTTTCTATCACTTATATAAATTCAGTAAGACAAAACATATAAGATTTGCAAATTTTTCATTTTATGTTTGCTTGAGCAATCAACTCTCCCTAAACACATGCTACTATTGATGTTGCAGTCCCTCATTTGATCCTATTCACTATTATCATCTTTGACCTCCTAACATACAACTTTCCTTGACAAAATTTGATGTTAGCCTTCTTTTCCTTTTTCCTACCAAATATTCTTTCAGACCTGTCTTTACTTCTGAAACCATATTTACTTCAATTTACGTGTTCATTTTTCTTTCTACTCAAATGAACTTCACGTACTACTCCTAGTACATCACTAGTGATATTTTCAACTTAGTGGCTCTTGCAACTCACCCTCAATGTTAGGTCCCTATAATACTAGTGTAGCCCCTATATTTTTATTGTGTTCCCCATAGAATACCACTATTTTTATTGTTGTTCCCTTACATTATTACTGTTATGCAGGCTCTCATTATGTTTTTACCCTTTAGACTCCTATATATACCAAGGAAGTCTTGTCATTTGGATCATCCAAGAATTGTTCATTTATGTGATGTAAAGGGAGGTTCCCCCTCAAAGTGGCTTATTATCTAGTCTTTGAGCTGCAGTTTCTTATATTTATGTGTTATTTTGATCTGGATACATAACATTTGGTATCAGAGCTCTTGATCCTAGGGTTTGCTGCTTCAATTGGGTCATCATGGAATTTTTTGTTATAACTTCTTTTTGCGAAGCTTCAGACTGTGAAATTGATACCGTGTGAAGATGAAATCTTTATGAACATATGGTTAAACTTTCAGATTCTATTTCACTATATTTGTGGATATATGGTCCTATGAAGTTAGGGTTTTTACATGCTCCAGAATTCAATCTCAAACAGATGTTGCAGGGAAAATCGTCATAAATTTATCTTCAAGCATCAGATTTGAATTTTGTAAAATTAAAATGAAACAAATAGACTGTAGTTTCTTAGGTACGAGTTTTAGGGATGAAGTTTAAAACTGTGACACATGGCATCTCATACAAGTTTTATCTACTGAACCAATTCATAATCAGGTCATCGTGGGAGAATCAAAATAATTTTATCTTGAAAAATCCAATCTCGATATAATTAGTGGGGTTGGAAAGAGGACACATAGATATACTACAAGACACAATTTTAGACATTGGGAAGCGAAAATCACATAGATACAATAGTTTCAAGATCATCCTTATCAACAAGCTCAAAATCAAGTTCTAAAAGGTGTGCATTTTTAATTTTCATAACTTTTACTAGAAAAATCCGTTTGGAGTGATTCAAAGAGAATAGTGAAGCATATGTATCATTAATTGGTTCAAAAATTCCTTCCAAACAAAAAAAATCTACACCCATTAGGCCCCTAGCAAACTCTACTATGATGCATGAAGAGGAAGAAATGCAATATGCTATATCAAAATTAAGGGACCAAGTGCAACATATTTCACTCTCACAAAGAGAAACCAAGGATGAACTAGAAGAAATGATAAAGGGATTAAAAGTAGACATAAAATAAGACATAAAAGGGGACATTTATGGTTTAAGAGGGAACATGGAAGGTTTAAAATTAGATATGGAAGGTTTTAAGGAAGGTTTGAGAAAGTTGCTACAAGAAAGGTTTCCTAATGGTGACAATGTAGTCCATGAAACTCATGATGAAAACAGAAGGAATGTGAATCAAGATTTCAAAGACTCCAACTTTGGGTTGAAGGCCAAACACATTGCAAATATTGATATGAAGAAGGTTGAAGACAAGGATTCAATAACATGGATACTACAGATGGAGCAATTATTTGATCTACATTATGTGAAACACAGACAAAAGGTATGAATTTCATATTCATATTTAGAACCTAATCAGATTGTATGGTATCAAGGATTTTTTTCTCGTAAATCACTTGTCACTTAAACAATTTTTACAAAGGAATTAATAACACATTATGAGGATATAAAGAGAATTACCTTTTGTATCCAATTGATAAATCTCGAACAAAATGGTTCAATTGGGGAGCACATAGAGGACTTCCAAATATTGAATATCAAGGTAACTGGCGTTCTAGAGGAGAATCTAATTGATGTCTTCATAGGGAATTTAAAGGATAACATCCAACATGAGGTTTAGCTTTCAGAACCTAATTCATTGGAGAATGTATTTAAAGTGGCACAAAAAGTTGAAAGAAAAATTATGACAACAATGAAGTCTGCCACTGACAACTATAAAGATAGAAGTATTGCCACTCCTAGCCTCCCACAACCTACAAGGTTGACACCACAACAATTGGACGAAAAAAGAGAAAAGGGGATTTGTTATAGATGCGATAGAAAATACACTAAAGTTTATAATTGTACTAAGAAAAAATTACTTTACATAGATTGTGAAGGCGAGGAAGAAAAGTAAAAATAAAAATCAAAAGGAGAAGATAAACACCAGGAATCAACCCCAGCTGTTGAAAAATAAGAAATGAATCTGACCATATCTTGTAATGCATTGGCAGGAATTACCACCCCTCAAACTCTCAGATATAAGGGTATATCAAGAAGAAAAAGGTAATAATGGTGATTGATTTAGGTAGTACCCATAATTTTATTCATTGTAAGATATCGAAGGATTTGAATTGTTTTATATATCCAACACTAGAGTGTCAAGTGATGGTTGCATATGGAGGAACAATAAATTGCTCAGGGAAGTGACAAAATATCAATCTAACCATGGGGGAATATGTATTGAATAGTCCAATGATTTCCATTCTAATGGGTGGTGGTAATGTTGTATTAGGAGTCCAATGGCTACAATCTTTGGGGATGATAGATTTTAATTTTCAAGAGATTTTCTTGAAATTCTTATGGGAAGGAAAGGAAATTGAATTAATGGGTATCATAGGGAAACTTTAGAATATGATCAACTCTAATGACATGACAAAATTTTTGAAGAAGGAAGGAGGAGTAATTGCACAATTATGCTCACTAGATGTTCAAACATCTAAGTCGTCTATTTCTCGAGATATCCAAAGTGTCCTTGACAATCATTCCAAGATATTTGAGATTCCCAAAGGTATCCCACCTATTTGTGATCATGATCATGTTATTCACTTGATTCCAATAAGTGTTTATTAAAATATAAAACCTTATAGATATCCCTATTCCCATAAGAGTGAAATTGAAAATATGGTTGCAGAGATGCTAGAGGTGGGTATAATTCAACCCAGCCAATTTTTTTTTGTCTTCTTCAGTAGTATTGATGCACAAGAAGGATGGATCATGGTGTATGTGTTTGGATTATAGAGAGCTCAACAAGCTCACTATTAAAGATAAATTTCTCATTCCTGTCATTGATGAATTGTTAGATGAACTACATGGAGAAATTTACTTCACCCAGTTGGATCTTCATTGAGGATATTATTAGGTTAGAATGAATAAAGAAGACATTCCGAAAACAACATGTAGAACTCATGAAGTTCATTATGAATTTTTGGTCATATTTTTTGGCCTTATTAATGAACCTTCCACATTTCAAGGTTTGATGAATTCCACTTTCAAACCTTTCCTTAGAAAATTTATGTTAGTATTTTTTGATGATATACTAATATACAAAAATTCTTGGAAATATTGTAATATTCCTAACCCAGAATATTCCTCAAACCCCAGCAAAAACTCCAACCAAATATGTGCAAATGATATAATAACCCATAAGTGATAAAATAACAGTGGAACAACATATAATAATGTAAAAAATATAAGTAGATACACAAGAAATGTAGTGAGGAATGCTAAGCCATTTTATTATACTGAGCGATAAATGAGTACAAGAGGTGATTAGATAGATGGCACCTCGACTTGCACAAGGCAAGTGAAGAAATACTCTAAGAATGACAAGAATGGCCTCTCTGTGTGGATGTTGCTGTTGCTAGAAAACAAATGATGATTTGGGGCTGCTCCCCTCCTCGAAAAAAGTTGAAACTTTAGATTCGGGCTCTACTCAAGAAACCCAGAAAAACCCAGAAATCTTTCCTGGAATGGTCTCACACTCATCTGCGTCCCAGCTGCTGGGAAACTACCATGCTGCTGTTGGAAATCGAATGAGGATTTGGAGCTTCTCCCCTCCTTAGAAAAGGCTAAAACTCTGGAATCAAACTCTACTAAAAAAACCCAAAAAAACCCAGAATTTTTTTTTTTCTGAAATGGCCGACCCCCGCAAATCAACCCCTTAGGGTTCTGCGCAGTTCCTCAAAGACGGTGATGAAACTGCTGTTGAAATGTTGATGAAACTGCTGCTGAAATTCTAATGAATCTACTGTTGGAATGCCAACGGAAATACCTTGTTTGAGCAAGCACTCGAAGTCCCCCGGGGCTAAGGGTGAGATCTCTGAATGGAGACACTCAATGCACTAAACAGTGCTGTAGACTAGCTAAACAGCCAGCGTGCTCTAAGTCGAAATGACTATTACAAATGCTCATAACTAGAATGATCCAAAATGAGGGGGCTCCTCTCTATTTTATAGCCTCTGCCTCTCACAATCCCTAGGCTCACCTCCTCCTGCGTGATTCCCCTCTTGCCATGTGTTCTTCCCTCCTACGCAGTCCCTCCATGTGTTTGCGTGAGCCCCATTTCTGCGTCCCCCTTTGGCCCCCTTGGCTCCTCCTTAAGTCACAACGTTGTGCTACTAGGAAGTGATTTTTTATTCTTAAAGTGAGTTATGTCCCCTGTCCTCACTTTTTTTATTTATAAATAACTATAGAAGGCAAAAATTGGGCAAAATCGAATATTCCAATTAGCCATGGCTAATTAGGAATATTACAATTTGCCCCGGCAAAATGTTGCTTGTCCTTAAGAAACTGAAGTGATGGATGCTGCAAGATCTTCTCACTCTCCCAAGTGGCATCCTCATTCGACAAATTCTTCCACCTCACCAAGAATTCCCGGACCGTCTTGCTCCACAGCTACCTCTCCCTGGTATCAATGATAGCCTTTGGCTGCAATACCAAATGCCCTTTGTCATCCATGGGTGGTAGCTCATCTGTCACTGTCACCTGCTGCCCCAATTCCTTTTTTAGGCATGATACATGGAAAACGTTATGAATCTTGCTGCCTTGGGGCAGCTCCAACTCATATGCACCCTGTCTAACCCTACGTATCACCCTGTACGGCCCATAAAAGCGGGGCTTAAGCTTCTCAATCCCCTTCTGCTTTAGTGAAGACTCTCGGTATGGCTGTAACCGTAGGTAGACCATGTCCCCTACCTCGAACTGTCTCTCCACCTGACCCCTGTCGGCATACAACTTTTGCTGATTTTGTGTTGTAGCCATGTTATCCTTGAGAGCTCGGAGAATATCCTGACTCTCTTGGATCCATATCTTGGCTCTGGGAGCCTTGCTATCACCAAACATCACGTCAGCAAAAGATAAAGGATGATACCCATATAAAGCATAGAATGGTGACATAACAATGGACATGTGATGTGAAGTATTGTAGCAGTACTCCCCTAGATTCAACCACCTCAACCATGCTTGCTGCTGCCCACTGACATAGTTACGCAAGTAGCCCTCTAGCCACTTGTTAACTATCTTTGTCTGCCCATCTGTCTATGGGTGATAACTGGTACTCGGTGTCAACTCCATCCCCACTAATCGGAAAAGCTCCTGCCAAAACCCGCCCATGAAACTACTGTCCCTGTCACTGACGATGGTCTTAGGAAGACCACGTAGCCTGAAGATCTCCCTGAAGAACAGCTTGGCCACCTGTGCTGCTGTATAGTGTGCGGATATGGCAAAGAAATGTGTGTACTTCATCAGTCGATCAACGACGACAAAGATGCAATCCTTGCTCTGCACCATGGGCAACCCTGTGATGAAATCCATCGAAATACTCTCCCATTTCCTCTCCGGAATGGGAAGAGGCTGCAATAATCCTGTGGGATGGCTCATCTCTCCCTTGTTCCTCTGGCAAACATCGCAACCTCGGATGTGTTGGAGTATATCCTCCTTGTGGCCCTTCCATGAAAACCTCTCCCTAATGGCCCTATAGGTTTTGGTAAAACCCCGATGTCCTACCAATGGGGAATCATGTGATGCCTGGAGTATCTTCTTCTTGAGTTGAGATCCCTCAGTCAAGAAGATCTGGTCCCTGTAGTAGATGATCTCATCAACCACCCTGTACCTGTCATCTGCCACCTGCCCATCCAGAACCTCACATGCAAACCTAACCTTGGAGTACTCCACTAAGAGTCGAGCCCTCCAATCTGTATCCAAGCTCATAAGAGACAACGTGGCTGGTCTACGTGAAAGGGCATCTGCTACCATGTTGTTCCTACCTTTGACATACTCAATGTCAAAGTCATATGCTTGGATCTTACTGATCCACTTTTGCTGCCTCTCCTGTAGCTGCTTCTGCTCCAAAAAGAACTTGAGGCTGTTGTGATCAATCCTCACCCTGAACCTGTTGCCTACCAAATACTGCCGGTACTTAGCCAATGCATGCATGATGGCCAGCATCTCCTTGTTGTATATGGAATACAACCTCTCATGCGGAAGGAGCTTCCAGCTCTCAAATGTTATCGGGTGACCTCCCTACATCAATACTGTGCCGATCCCCTCTCCCGATGCATCACACTCCAAGACAAATGGCTGCGTAAAATCTGGCAACGCAAGCACTGGGCAGCTGCTCATAACCTCCTTGAGCCTGTCAAAGGCTTGCTGCACTGTATATGACCAACTAAATGCCCCCTTCTTCGTCAAATTTGTCAGGGGTGCAGCAAGCTGTGAGAAACCTCTGAAAAACTTTTGGTAATAAGTGCAAATGCCAATGAATCCTCAAAGTTCCGTCACGTTTCTCAGTTCCGACCATTCCCTGATGGTCCTGATCTTCTCCTCATGGATCCTCACTCCATCCACCCCTATGATGTGTCCCAAATACAACATCTCCATCAACCCAAACTCACACTTGGAGAGTTTGGCATAGAACTGCTGCTCTTGTAAGATGCGCAGTACTATCTCAATGTGCTGGAGATGCTCCTCCCAAGTCCTGCTGTCAATGAGAATATCATCGAAGAATACCAACACAAACTTCCTCAAATGACTATGGAAGATGTGATTCATGCAGGACTGAAATGTAGCTGAGGCGTTGGTTAGCCCAAAAGGCATCACCAAGAACTCAAAGTGCCCATAGTGACACTTGAAGGCGGTCTTGGGAATATCCTGCTCCCTCATGCGAATCTGATGGTACCCATATCTCAAATCAATCTTTGAGAAGAATCGTGCTCCCCTCAACTCATCCATCAACTCATCGATCCTGGGTATAGGGTACCTGTTCTTCAAGGTCTTCTTATTTAGGGCCCTGTAGTCGATGCACATCCTCAATGTACCATCCTTCTTCTTCACCAACACCATAGACGAAGCAAAAGGACTCGTGCTCGGTCGAATGCGCCCAAGAGCCAGCAACTCCTGGATAGCCCACTCGATCTCATCCCGATAGGCCTTGGGGTGCCTATAGGGGGTGATGATCACTGCCTAGATGCCTTGCTTAGGCTCGATAGTGTGCTCAAACCCCTGGTCCGAGGGCTTTCCTGGAGGAATCTCCCCAAACACTATGGCATACCGGTCAAGGATGGATTGTATCTCTGGATGTACCGTCCGCCCTGCAGTCCCTGCCTTTGATGCACGTAGCTCTACTGCCCACTCTATGTCTCCCTTTTAGAAGACTGCCTCCCTCTGATGAGCCGAAACAATCTGAGGCAGATATGTGTGCTGTCCCCGTATCTTCTCATGCCTCCCTGTCTTCTCATCATCCCACTCCATCTCCAGGGTCTTCCAATCTGTCGTGACCTTCCCTAGAGTGATAAGCCACTGAACACCCAGTATCATGTTGGTGTCCAGAATATCGACCATGAAAAAGTGGTCAGTCAATGTGTAGGTGCCCATTGTCACTGAAAGCTCTGGAACATAACGAGCACACATCATCGTCTGATCTCCTGTGACCAACACTGAAAACCCATCGAAGCTCTCTGTTTGTATACCTTTCCGCTCAACTATCTGGTCATTGATGAAGTTGTGGGTCGCCCCACTATCAAGCAAAACTGATACTCTTTGGCCATGTACTGTCCCTCGTATGCGTAGCATTAGATACTTGGGAACTCCTTGCAATGTGCAAGGGCCCCTCCGATGGGTGCAAAAGATGCACCACCTGCTACTGGAGGTGGTGGTGGCAAAGGACCCTGTACGACATGGCTATCTCCTGCCTCCACATCATCCTCGTCATCCTCCTCTCCACTGCTCTCGGAGGAAACCTCAATAAAATGTGCTTTACTAGCAGCACATCTATGTCCTGGCGCCCATGGCTCCTGACAAGTGAAGCACAATCGCTTCTTCTCTAGCTCCCTCTTAGCATCATCATCAAGCTGTACTCATCCTGGATTCCTCTTTGGAGGTGGAATCCTCACATCCTTCCCCTTAGACTGGAAAGTCTGTCTCTGGGGGTAAGGTGTCCGGGTCCTGGGTAAGACATCCTGTAAGTCCCGGGTCCTGCTGATAGCGTCCTGGAGTGTGGCTGGTCTAGTGGATCAGACTAAACCCCAAAGTGGCTCTGCTAACCCCTCAACATACATACAGACCCTCTGTGCCGTGGATAGGTCTGGCACCATCACAGAGACCCTCAAGAAATATGCAATGTAGGTCTCTGGGCTCCTTATCTATTTGAGCCTTGTCAGCTCAACAAAATGCTGCTCTGGATCCCTCTGATCAAATCGCTCCATCAGTCTCCTAGTAAACTTGGCATATGTCATCACTGTGGAGTGCCCTAGTGTAACCATCCCATGAAACCACCAATCCTGGGCCTCACCATCCAAATGCAATGTTGCCACCTTGATGGCCTCTGTCTTTGACATCTGGTTTAGTTGGAAGTAAATGTCCAATTTCTCCACCCAAGACTTTGCCGAATTGTTTAATGAACCATTAAATGTAGGCAAGTGGAATCTACTCGCTGCATGGTGGGTGTCACCATCATGGTAATGCCGATACCCTCTGTGATGGTTGCAGGGTCTACTATCCCGCTGGAGCTGAACAAAATCTCTGAATGAGAGGGCTTCCCTGAACTCCTGCCCATAGGCCTAGTACTCTCCAAAATAATCACCCATATGTCCGGGCTCTGCCTCTTGCTGGGCTACAGCCCCTGTGTTGGCTCCTAAGAAAGTGGGCATGGTAGAGCATGTAGGGGCATGTGAGGCCACTTGCTGCGCAGTATCACAGTGCTTTGGCAAATGGTGGGATGTGCCCGATCACTCACCAACCTGAAAAACCCGTGGGCTCTCATGCTGTCTGGTCTCTACTACCGTGAGTCTCTACCCCATCACCTCAATCTGCCTCGACAGATCCTGAACGGATTTGAGGATCATATCTGCAAATCTCTTCCCGTCATCATCTACCATCGGATCCTCCTATTCTGCGTCCACCACCGGAACACAGTCTCCCTCTCCGTAAGTGTTCTCCAACCTACGCTCAGTGTCTCTGTATCTCTGACCTTTGTAATAGATATAGGGTTTTTCCCCCGGTGTCATAGATTGCTAGCTCCACAGGCTGAGCCAGATCTATGCTTTGATAACACTGTAATATTCCTAACCCAAAATATTCGTCAAACCCCAGTAAAAACTCCAACCGAATATGTGCAAATGATATAATGACCCAGAAGTGATAAAATAACAATGGAACAACATATAGTAATGTAAACCGGACATATAAGTAGACACACAAGAAATGCAGCGAGAAATGCTAAGCCATTTTATTATACTGAGCGATAAATGAGTACAAGAGGTGATAGACAGATGGCACCTCGACTTGCACAAGGCAAGTGAAGAAATACTCTCAGAATGACATGAATGGCCTCTCTGTGTGGATGTTGTTGTTGTGCTAATGCTGCTGCTAGAAAACAAATGATGATTTGGGGCTGCTCCCCTCCTTGGAAAAAACTGAAACTCTAGATTTGGGCTCTACTCAAGAAACCCAAAAAAACCCAAAAAGCTTTCCTAGAATGGCCTCACACTAATTTGCGTCCCGACTGCTGGGAAATTGCCGTGCTGTTACTGGAAATTGAATGAGGATTTGGGGCTGCTCCCCTCCTCAGAAAAGGCTGAATCTCCGGAATCAAACTCTACTAGAAAAACCCAGAAAAACCCAGAAAGTTTTTCTGAAATGGCCGACCCCCGAAAATCACCCCCTTGGGGTTCTGCGCAGTTCCTCAAACACGGTGATGAAACTTCTGCTGAAATGCTGATGAATCTATTACTAGAATGCCAATGGAAATACCTTGCCCGAGCAAGCACTCAGAGTCCCCTGGGGCTAAGGGTGAGATCTCCGAACGAAGACACTCAATGCACTAAACAGCGCTGCAGACTAGCTAAACAGCCAACGTGCTCTAAGTCAAAATGACTATCACAAATGCTCATAACTAGAATGATCCAAAATGAGGGGGCTCCTCTCTATTTTATAGCCTCTGCCTCTCACAATCCCTAGGCTCACCTCCTCCTGCGTGATTCCCCTCTTGCCATGTGTTCTTCCCTCCTGCGTAGTCCCTCCATGTTTTTGCGTGGGCCCCATTTCTGCGTCCCCCTTTGGTCCCCTTGGCTCCTCTTTAAGTCACAACGTTGTCCTACTAGGAAGTGACTTTTTATTCTTAAAGTGAGTTATGTCCCCCGTCCTCACTTTTTTTATTTATAAATAACTATAGAAGGCAAAAATTGGGAAAAATCGAATATTCCAATTAGCCATGGCTAATTAGGAATATTACAAATATCATGTTCAACATGTTGATAGGGTGCTAAAACTATTGGAGGAAAAAAAATTGCATGAAAAACCGTCCAAATGGTTTTTTACGATTCAAGAAGTGGAATATATGGGTCATATTTTATCTCATGAGGGTGTTAAGGTAGACCATAAAAAAATTAAATCCATCAAGGAATGGAAAATTCCTACAACCTTAAAGCATATTCGAGGATTTATTGGGTTGATAGCATATTATGCAAGTTTGGTAAGAAATATAGGAAAATAGCAACACCTGTAACAACATTACTAAAGAAATATACATTTCTTTGGACTGCAGAAGCAACTACAACCTTTGAACATCTTAAATAGGCAATGTGTTGAGTGTCGGTATTAGCTACACCAGATTTCACAAAAAACTTTATCACGAAATGTGATTCCTTAGAAAATGGCATTAGCGCCCTTTTAAAGCAAGAAGGAAGATTCATTTCTTCTGAAAGTCGTCCAATCAAGGGAAAGTATTTACACAAAACCTTTTTGTGGGAAGGAAATATTGGTAATACTACATGTCTTGAAGCAATGGTTCCCTTACCTAATGGGAAGACACTTTAAGGTAAAAATAGATCATAATAGTCTTAAATACTTGTTGGAACAAAGATTATCTTCATAAGATCATTAAAAATGGGTCATAATGATGTTGGGTTATGAATTTGAAATCATCTACAAAAAAAGGAAAGAAAAATGTTGTTGTAGATGCATTCTCAAGAAGGGATGAGGATGTGGAGGCATTGCTCTATGTCATTTATATTATCCAACTTGATTGGATAACTAAAGAAAGGGATGAATGGAAGAATGAAGAAGAGGTGTGGAAACTAATTTCAAAGTTATAAAAAAATCCCAATGCATCTGATACATTTATTTGGATAAATTATTCATTATGGTAGAAATATCACTTATATCTATGTAAGAACTCCCAACTTACACATACGGTTCTTTAGGAATTGAACACCTCTCCTATAGGAGGGAACTTGGGATTTTTGAAAACTTATCGCAGGTTCAAGAAGGAATTTTTTTGGGATGACCTTACATCTTATATTCAGATGTTTATGGCAGAATGTTTGGTTTTCCAACAAAATAAAGTTGAGACAATTAAGACCTTGGGTATTTTACAAACATTAGCCACTCCAAGTCAACATTGAGAGGAGGTCTCAATGGATTTTATCACAGGTCCATCCAAGTTTGAAAGAAAGAGTGTCATCATGGAGATAGTTGATAGACTTACCAAGTATGCACACTTTTGTGCACTATCTCATCTTTTCAAAGCTAGTACAATCGCTATTGCATTTGTGAAAATAGTTCAAAATCTACATGGAAACCCAAAGATTAATGTAAATGACAAAGATCCCATTTTCATTGGAAATTTTTGGAAAAAATTAGTTTCTTGTCTTGGTACTCAATTAGCTCATAGCTCATCTTATCATCCTCAATCTAATGGGAAAACTGAGATAGTGAACAAATATTTGGAAGGATAAATTCATTTTTTTTATTTGATAAACAAAAGAAGGGTCAAGTGGTTACCTCTGGAAGAATGGTGGTATAAAACTTCCATTTGTATGGCAACAAAAATGACCCCATTTATGGAAATTTATGGATGTCATCCACCATACATTACATCATCTCTAAGAGACCATTCTAAGGTTAAAGTAGTGGAAGATCACATCAAGAATCAACCAAAAGTTCTCCAACTCTTAAAGGAAAACCTAGCTATGGCACAAAATCAAATGAAATGACAAGAAAATCAACATCGTAGTGAAAGAAATTTTGACATGGGTGATAAGGTATTTTTGTGGCTACAACCATTCTGTTGAAAAGGTAATAAGAAAATATCTGTTTGACTTTGCCTTTGTCAAACTAGAGAAAATATGAATTTCTATTTCAGTAGAAATCTTGGAGGCAGTTAATTGAGGTGACATGGAACTTGTCACTCAGTTAATTCGATTTGGGGAAGATTTTGTTGAGTTCAATATGATTTATTTCTAATTTGTAGCAATCTATTTCAATTAAATTGAGTTATTTTCAATTAAACTAGTTCTAACTGCTAGAAGAACTAGTGGAGGTTAAGTTGTGGAAGTGGAACTTCAACCACACTCAGTGATCAATCAACCCAAAATAATTGATGCATGCAGAGAATTTGAGTTACCCAACTGAGATATGTATTCTAAGGCAGTGTACTATTAGTTATAGACCATTCCCATGTGTACAAGTGGTTCATGCAATTAGAAGAAGGACATTGAGGAATTGCGTAATCCAATTGAGGGAATTTTCTAAATAATAGGGTATAATTTCCTCAAGGAAATTGGAGCTTGGAGGGCTTGAAATTTGGCTAGGTGTTGTCCAAATTTAGTTAGTTAGATAGATGGATAGACTATACACTTGTAGGGTGTGCATATGTATTTCATATCTATTATCTAATTAATGCAATACCAATAGGAAGGGGTTTTGAGCAGTTGCTTTCCCCTAGATAAATATATGTGCATGTGTGATGTTTCCTTTTGCATGTCTGTGATTTGTGTTATAGATTGTGAATTAACTTCTACAGGTTAATAGAGTAATTTCGAGTCTTGTGATTTAGTAAATTCCATGAGCAGTTTCGAAACTACACATTAATTTCTACATGGTATCAAAGCAGGATTCACAGTAGATCAGAAATTTCGAAGTTGTTATTGTAGGAGGATCAACTTTTCAAGATCAATTATTCAAAGCTATAAGGATGGATTTCTATGGACTAAGACTCGAGTATTCCCTTGAGGGAATTTCGAACTATATTTCTTGGAAGAACCGCATGGAGGCACTGTTAGAAGATGATGGATTGAAGGAATTCATCAATAATGATATACTAATACTAACAAAATATGATGCTGAAGATATAGAAGAATGGAAGAACTGTGTAGCCAAGGTGAGGATAATAATATTGGAGGGAATACAAGACCACATTGTCTCTAATATCCACAAAAAAGATACTTTGTATGCAATTTGGAAAGCATTGACAATTTTTTCCAGAATAGTAGTGACCATAGGAAGTTGACACTCAAGGATAAACTTTGAAATATCAAGATGTAGAAGAACAAGACTGTTCCACAGTACCTGAGTATGTTAACACAATGCTGTGATGAACATGGTAAAGTTAGTGTTACTATTGTAGAGGATGATTTGGTAAGCCTAGCCTTTCTAGGCCTTCCCAAGAGTTGGCACAACTATCAATATTCAGTGAATGGGAGGGAGAAACTACCAAATTGGGAACGCATATGGTTTGACTTGGTGAAGGAGGAAATAAGGTAGAATACCAGATATGGGACTTCATCCAATGACAAGGATGAAGGAAACTATGTCTTGGCTAGAAAGGAAAAGAAGGGAAAATGGAAGAAATCCTAATCCAAAGTAGAATTTGGTCAAGGGGGCAAGAAGAAAGACTTGTCGAGAATCAAGTGATTTCACTATCATGAATTCAGGCACTATGCCATGAAGTTTCCACACAAGAAGACAAGAAAGAAGACCTCAGGAGGAGTCGCAGGTGAATCCTTGGATTCACAGTTCGAGCTTGACTTTAATCTCATTTCATTCATGGCTAACATAATGATGGGGAAGATGTGGTACTTGGATAGGGGTGCCTTGTTCCATATGATGAGGAATAGACCATTTTTCAGTGATTTGGAGCAGAAAGATCTCTAGATGCACACTGCTATGGGATATTGTGGAAGGTATATTCTGACTAGGATTGGTACAATCACCTTTCAAAGGGAGTCAGGCTCCCCTCTCAGACTCAAGGGTGCGATGTTTGTTCCGGGTCTAAGGAAAAATCTTGTATCCGTTGTATTTTGGGAAGACCATGGTTATGATGTGATCTTCAGGAAAGGAAAGAAATCCCTGAGACACATAGCCATAAGACAGGTGAAGCAGATTGAGGTTCATGTGAAGAACCTATATAAGCTATATGTGGAGGATTATGATGCATTGAGCAAAAAGGTGGAGAAGTTGAAAACCCATGATGTTGGTGAACTTTGGCATAAAAGACTTGGTCATTTGCATCATGGCATTTTGAAGATCATGCAACTGGATAACCACAGGCCTCCCCAAAGGAGCACTAGAGTAGTAGGATACATGCAAAGGGTGTACCTTGGAGAAGTAGACAAAATAAATTTTCCATGATCGGGACAACAAAGCACATGTAGTCCTTGAAAGGATCCACTCTGATGTGTGTGGACCTTTCTCGACAACCTCCACTCCTAGGAACAAATATTTTTTCATTTTTAGTGATTAATTCTCATGGAAGTGCTAGATCTTGTTCACGTGGAAGAAGGATGAGACATTCTCCAAGTTTTTAAAGGCATTGGTTGAGAAAGAAACAAACAAGAAGGTGAAGACTCTTGGCAATAATGGAGGTGAGTATGTGTCAAATTATTTTTAAAATTTCTATGCAAAAGAAGGAATTCGACGAGATTTGACAACACCCCACAACCCATAGTAGAATGGGTTGGCCGAGAGGAAGAACCACAACATTATGGGAGCAGCAAGGCAATGTTGCATGATTAGGGCCTACCTTTGCATTTATGGGCCAAGGCATGCAACACAATAGTCTATTTGCAAAACAAGAGTCCTCATCAGATTCTTGGCATGGTTACACCAAATGTGGCTTTCTTGGGGAGGAAGCCGAATGAGTCACACTTCGGGAAAATTTTGGGGCCTCCATTTACTGCCATGTATCAAAAGAACCAAGTAAGAAGCTAGATCAAACAACATAATTGGGGTATTTTTGTGTTACACAGAAGCTCCCCACAAATACCATGTGTACTTGCTATCCCTCAGAATGACAATCATGTGAAGGGATGTAAAATTTTATGAAGACAAAGCCATGTGGTTCTCTCTTGAGAGGGAGTTTTAGATCACACAAGAAGAGGAGATTTTAGCTCCAAAGGAGGAATATCAAGAAGTTGTGGAACCACAAAAAATTGAGAAATAGAGAGTGGAGACAATCACTCAAGCATAACCATCTAGAGAAGGCAAGAAAGGGACCAGGGAAGTTGAGAGACTTGTGCAGGATGCGAGGGAGAATGTGGGTGCTCCTTCAAATCAATGCATGCAGATAAGTTCAACAGATTGGTACACTTTCTACATGGCTCTAATGATTGAGTTTGTAGAGACTAAGCCATCCTCTTTCGAGGAAGCAATAAAGAAACCTGTATGGGTTGACACAATCGTGAGGAGTATGAACCCATTGTAAATAACAATGTTTTGGAAGTGGTCCCAAGACCAATAGACAAATAAGTTGTGGGTTTGAGATGGAGCTTCAAGGTGAAGCATGCAACAAACATAAGCATAGAAAAGTGTAAGGCCATATTTGTGGCCAAGGGGTACTCTCAGGTTGAGGGGATTCACTATGAGGAGACCTTTTCTCCTGTAGCAAGGTACTCATCCATTAGATCAATCCTTGATCTGGATGCACAGATTGGGTGGAAGATCCACTAGATGGATGTGAAAACAACATTCCTCATGAGTCTCATGCACACTTCCTCGGATTGGAAGTGTGGAAAGGTGATGGGGAAATGTTTGCCTCTTAGGGAAATTATGCCAACGAGATACTTTAGAAGTTTTGCATGGACATATGAAAACCCATGAAGACACCTCTAGTGACTAATTGGAGGAAAAAGGATGCCACTTCAGGTGAGGAAGTGGATACTATTGTTTATAGACAGTTTGTGGGTTCACTAATGTATGTTGTGAACACACGACCATATATGTGCTATGCAGTCAAACAACTGAGCCAAGCTATGGTTAGGCCAACCAAACTATTTTGGAGGGTAACTAAGCATGTTCTACAGTACCTCATAGGCACTAACCAATTTGGACTATGGTACATACAGATAGAGGAGTGAAGATGTGTGGCTTCACAGATGCAGATTGGGTGAGGAGTACATCAGATCGAAAGAGTACATCAGGAGGAATTTTTAGTGTTGGGTCTGCAACAGTTTCTTGGTATTTTAGGAAGAAAATATATGTGGCACTCAGCTTGGCATAAGCAAAATACATGGTTGCAAGTCAAGGAGCATGTGAGGCAATCTAAATGAGAAAGATACTTATTGGATTGTTTGCTTAGATGATGGATCCACCTGTGATCTATTGTGATAATCAAAGGTGCATCAAGCTCTCTGAAAATCCTATTTTTCACAATCGATCCAAGCATATAGATATCCAGTATCACCATTTATTGAATTGTGTGCAGAGACATATAATGTTGTTGCAGTACATTCCAACATAGGAACAAGATGCTGATATTTTGACAAAGGCCTTGTCAAGAGGGAAGTTTGAGTTCCACATGCACAAGATAGGGGTGGTTGATAATCCATTCCTTGCTAAGAGAGATTGTTGAAAATGCAACAAGAAAATCTCAGTTTGACTTTGGCTTGGACAAATTAGAGAAAATTCAAATTTCTATTTCAACAAAAATCTTAGAGGTAGTTAATAGAGGTGAAATGGAACTTGTCACTCAATTCACTTAGTTAATTTTGAGTTGGGGAAGATTTAGTTTAGTTTAATATAATTGATTTCTAATTTGTAGCAATATATTTAAGTTAAATTGAGTTATTGTTAGTTAAACTAGTTCTAGCTGTTAGATGAACTAGTGGATGTCAAGTTGTGGAAGTGGAACTTCGACCACAATCTGTGATCAACCAATTCACTGATCAATCAACCCAAAATAATTGATAAATGCAGATAAATCAAGTTACCCAATTGAGATGGAGATTCCAAGGCAACTTACTATCAATTGTAGACTATTCCCATGTGTACAGGTGGCGCATGCAGTCAGAGAAAGGACCTAGAGTATTTGCACAATAAAATTAAGGGAATTTCCTAAATAATAGGGACTAATTTCTTCAAGGAACAATTCAAGGAAATATGAGCTTGGAGGGCATGAAAATTTTCTAAGTGTTGGCCAAACTTAGTCAGTCTGACAGAGGGATATACTTTACACTTGCAGGGTGTTCTCAGGCTTGAGCAAGCATATGTATTTCATCTCTATTCTATGATTAATGCAATACAAATAGAAAGAGGTTTTAAGTTGCTCCTTTCACCTAGATAAATCTCTATGCATGTTTGATGTTTCCTTTTGCATGTTTATGATTTCTGTTCTAGATTGTGAATTAACTCTCACAAATCAATAGAGTAGCTTCGAGTCTTGTGATTTAGTAAATTTCATAAGCAATTTCAAATATACACATTAATTTCTAGACATACAAACAAATTTTCCTCAAGCAAGCTAAGAAGGATAATAAATTATCACCCAAGTATTATGGCCCTTATAAGGAGTTGCAAAAGACTGGTACTATGGTATACAAATTGGAGTTTCTTGAATCTTTGCAAGTACACCTCGTTTTCCATGTTTCATGCTTAAAGAAGGTTATAGGTGAAAAGCTCCCAATTCAAACTATATTTCCATAAATTAACGAGGAAGGAAAAATCATATAGGAGCTTGAAGCAATCATGAAAATAACATTTCAAAAACTACAGAATCGATCAATTTCAAAGCATCTCATTAAGTGGAAGAACTTACATGTTGAAGATTCCACATGGGAGGATGATTATTTTATACATAAGCATCCAAACTACTCAAGCATTGAGGAAAACAATTTTTTGAAGGAGAGGGACATATTAGGTCCCTATAATACTAGTGTAGCCCCTATGTTATTATTATGCACCCCATAGAATCCCACTATTGTTATTGTTGTACCATTACATTATTATTTTTATGTAGGCCCTAATTATATTTTGATCCTTTAAATGCTTATACATACCAAAGAGGTCTTGTTTCCTCCTTGAAGTGGCTTATTATCTAGTATTTGAGCTATCTTTTCTTATATTTCTATTTTATTTTTATGTGGATGCATAACACTCAATGGTTTCTTTCTTCTTGATGTAACTTGAGGTGCTGCAATGCACTCTCCCTGAGACTATGTTGGCTTCTTTTGAGAGGATCCCCTTATGATTGAGCTTCCTTTAGTCTGTAACACAATCCCATTAAGGTGTACAAACAAAATATATTCAAACATGATGAACCTTTGACTGGTTTCATTAATGAAATACTCTCCTCATCTGACTACTTTCTCTTTTGTATACAACATCCTTTTGACAGTTGCTAGTCAAGGTCTGATTATCAATATTCCTTGTCTTTAAACTTCATCTTGACCTTTTCCTACAACCGTAACCTTCAAGATTTTGAGAAATCAATGCTTATAGGAATTAGGGTTTGATTCCTCTTTCTTGATAATTAATTGTGAGTTATGTTAGCATATTTGACTTATTTACTAATTTAAATTTCATCAAGAAATTACCAAATAAAATGTATATTAATACCACAAGAACAAGAGACACAAGATGCAGTCACTCAGCCAGGGAAGAAACCCTCAAAGGAGAAAAACTAGTCTAACTCTTCCACTAATAGATTCAAATCCAAATGAGACAATCCAATACCCTTTAGACCCAGGAAAAGACCTCCTCTAATCACTAAGTCAAGCCTTCCTCCCTGCCAAATTATTCAACTATTAGCTTCCAAAAAAAAACTTAAATCCATAATTTTGGCCTCCCAACTATAGATTTTTGGCCCTGTTGTTGTCTCGAAAATCGCTGCAACAGCGATGGGGGATAACCACCCGATCTGGACCTTAAAGTAGCTCCTTTTCCATTTGAATTAGTGGCTTCGATTGATTTAACTAGGGCTAGTTACCTTTTCCCTATTACTATTGGTTTATGATGTATCTTTAACTACCAATAGACAGGGATATCAGATCACTTCTTCTTGTTGATCAGGCAAGAGAATGACCCTTAAGCTGATTTGGGTTCAGCCAAGCCACAAGTAAAGCTTTTCCTCTTTAAGAAGAGGACTTAAAAGAAGGTAGAAATTACTCTAAATGCAAACTTATTCTATAATGCAAGCAAAATAAACTAATCTTAATCCTATCTTAATTAGGCATATATAGATCTAACCTAACTAAGAGCAAGATATTTAAAGTATTGAGATTTTAAGTATGTCTTGTTTATAATGAATATCAAGTTAATGAAGTAGTTCAATTAACTGATATTATGGATACCAAAACACATCCTATTGAAAATTTTTAACTGAAATAATAAACCAACAACACTCAGGAAGTAGTTCACAAAAATGATATTGATTATCAAATCAGTAAATCCAATAATTAAACAATAATATGTGGAAATAGTTCACAACACATTACCATTCAATAAATCAGTTTTATAATGCAGATTTTTGAGTAAATAGTTACTCAGAAATCATAATTTAATCCATAAGATCAAGAGATACATAATAATAACATTGAGACAAATTACCCATATTGACAACAGTGCACAAACATGAATAAAATGAGACATTCCTATTATCATAAAAATGAAACTGATATTTGAAACAGTAGTATTAGAAATACCAATTTATTGCATCCATTTCTTTGACCTTGGTCTCGAACAGTTCTTTACATTACTTGAACTTTTACTTTCAAAGCTAAAGCCACAATAGTGCAAACTTTGTCCATCATGCATAATTCAAGATACAAAGGAAAAATCCTTAATAATCCCCAGATCTGAGATTTTCTCTCCTCTCTCCTACAACTCTAAATTCCTATTACAGAAGTGTTTTCAGAAGTCTAAAATTGCAGAGGAGAGCAGCCCCATATTACATTCTGCAATCTATTATTTATAATATTTGCAAAGGAATTCTTGAGAAAGAAGTTTGTTGAAGGTAAATATGTCAAATCCAATTTTATTTGCTCAAAAATTATAATCTTCAATTGCTGGAGCATTCTTATTGACTAAGATAATTTTCTCCATATTTCTTCCACTATTTTCCTGCCAAAAGAAATCAAAATAAATTAAAATGAAATCAATAAAAACAAAATATCATTTCTGACATTTAAAACAAATCCAATCAAATTCTATTTAAATAAATAATTGAAAATAAAATATAAGCTCTTTATTGATGTCTGGGATGGTTTAATTGGCCAAGGATATTATTGACGAATGGATCTGCAATTAGAAGAGGCTTGGACAAATGCAAATGCAGAAAATAACTCAGAAAATTGATTTTGTTTTAGAAATTCGGAGCTTGATATTCTGCATGATTTTTGACCCAATTAATGACCAAATATATTAGTGAAACCTCTTCAAAAATGTTCTCCTTGATTTTATCTTTCCAATGAGCCATCTTGGGCCTGATTTGGCGAAGTAAAACTCATTCTATGAGCTTCCAAAGTTGATGAGTCAAATCTGGCATAAATCTGGAAATTCTATTGCTGGGCTAAAAATCAGAATTTTAATTAAAAATCTAATCCTAAATTAGACTCTAATTATCTAATAATTAATTCTAATTTAATTGCTAATTATGAACTAAACTAATCATTTAATAAACTATTATTAACTAATATAATTAACAAGTCCACATGGGGTAGCTCAAGCGGCAATGGCCGTGGAAATGAAGTCTCACCGAACCGTAAGTCTTGGGTTCAAATCTTGGGCTACCCTTCCCCCGTTGAGAGGTACTTAACGGACATGTAAATCGGAGAGTCCCACCCCAACCTACAAAGAAAAACTAATATAATTAACAAATTAATCTAATTAATTAATATAACTAATTATTCATAAACTATTTATACCTAATAATAATATAATCTAATAATATTTAAATTTAATTTTATTTAAATTAATTATATTTATATTAATTATATTAATATAAAATTAAATATTATAAACATATTATAATATTAAACTATAACTAACTAATCCTTTCACACATACGTATGAGTGTTGAAACTTAAAACATAACCTAAGTTAATGTCTTTTGACTTTTTGCAATGGCAAATTGGCATTTTGGGTTGGGTATCGGGGTTTTAAGAAGATGTGTTTATTAAAAAGTCCGATGCGATTGAAAAGTTTCGATTGTGATTCTCCGATTGCGAAATAAGTTTTTTATATATATATATAATTTAATTTAATTTAATTATTATATTTTATATAATAATAATTTAGATTTTATTAATATCAATTTTTATTTTAGTTTTATTTTAGTTTGATTTAATTTTATAAACTATAGCCACTTTAATAAAAATGAAAATTAAACTATAGCCATTTTGAAAATAAATGAAAAAATAAATTACAATTATTTCGAAACTATGATTTTTTGAGATTAATAATTTGTTGGTGTAAATTACTAAAATCTGGTTGCTTCATGATTTGGCTGTATAAGTAAAAACAAAAAAAATGTTAGTAAGAACTAACTATGTGTTAATATTTAAAATAAATGCATTATTGAACTAATTTATTTACAAAATGCAATATTGTACATTTTATGCATTTTAAAACCAAGTTAGATAAATGATGAGACTTCAAAGGAGTACCATTTTCAAATCAGTTGACCAAATGAGGCGAAACAAACGTCAATGAGAAGCTTATAAAAAATCAATTCTAACAAAGCAATCAAAACAAGAATCCAAAGAAAATGAAAAATTAACAAAAGCATAGAGTAATCGACTAAATAAAAAATCCTAAAAGGTGTTTAGCCAAAATTTTTATAGAAAGGGTCTCCATTATTTGAAGTGAACACATCAATAATGGGGGGGTTGTGTTTTTACCACAACAGGCCCCCAATTACAAATTTTCTAACCTCTAGTAGATACAAAAATTTTACCCCAGCAACAACCTATAAACTTCACACTTGTGAGAGATAGATAGCCCAAGAAATCGTTTTAGGTCTTCCCAAATTCTTCCTTTCTTATCCAACTACTATTCTCTTCTTTTATGCTTCTTCTTCTTTTAGATCAAGCTTAGTGAGTGAGTGTTTCAAATAAGTCGATCTACCTCTCTATATATAACCTTTTTGCTGGGTTGAATTTTCCTAATTTAGGAGGAATTCATGGGGACAGGGACGACTTGGTGTGGAGGTGACAAATAAACTTTTTGACTAAAAAATAATTATTTTTACATGATACAAAATCCCAAGAAAGGTCTAATAAAAATAACAACGATGTTATTGACTCAAGACAAAACCTAGAAGCCTTTAATGGAGGATTTAAACTAGAAAACATTGAACCAAGCATGGAACCCATGCTTTAATAGCTCATTTTCTTTAATAATAAAATTTATCTTTGACAAATACAATTATGAATATTGACACTATTTACATTCTTCAACACTCCCTCTTAACTAGGGAGGTATTCATAATTACATACATGTATAGGTACACGAAAGATATCAAAATCATATGAACTACAAAGAGTTCTAGCACACATGGTCCTACAGATTAGATACTTGACCAGGGTACTCTAATTGGGTGGGACTAAGGTGTACTCTAGCTTTAGCCACTCTATGTACCATTATGATTTTAGGATCTAACATCAGCCGAGGGATCTAGGTGCATATCCAAGATCGGAGCTCCACGAACAACGCCACCCTCCCTAATTCAGGATCTAGACATTAACACATAGGCCAACCATATGTCCTCCCAAGCATCTTGTTGCCATAAGACGATTCATCTCTCCCTATCAAAGAAATCTGTAACATCAACCAATCGAAGAATGCTTATGAAATATTCAAACTTCTTATTCATAAGATAATTTTTCAATACGTTAGCTACTTGTTCATCCGTCAAAATATTGTAGCTTCACGATCCCATATTGTACCAAACTCCTAATGTAATGGTACTTGTTATTGATATGATTTGTCCTGGTGTGGAATACAAGGTCTTTATAAATCTTGATGTTTCTTTTATTATCACAATTTATTATTATATGATCTAGAAGCTTTCCAAACAAATCTATCAAGAGTTTCCTTGATGAAACAACTTCTTTTCCTACTTCACATGCAACAACATATTCAACTTAAACACTACTTAACACAACAAGATATTTTTTTCTACTCATCCATGGAATCATGGCAGATCCCAAAATGAAATAACCACCGGTAGTGCTTCTCCCATCATTCTTGCTTCCACCCGAATCAGAATATGTAAAAGCTATTAATTTAACTTCCTTTCCATCATACTTAAGGAAATGATGAATTGTAACATGTAGGTATCTTAATATATGCTTGGAAACTATCCAATAGTCATGACGTGGCTCCAATTAAAATAGACTAAGAACATTTACAATAAAGCATATATTAGGTCTCATATTTACTAAGTACATCAAAGAGCCCACCAACTTACGATAACTTGTAGGATTGATGAGACTAGAGTTAGAGCTTCTCAATTTCTTGAGATTTGTGATCATGGGAGTAGTTACAGTCCTTAAATACATCATACTGATATTTTGTAACATCTTGATTATGTACTTACCTTGAACAAGTTATATGTCACCTAGTTTTTGCCAAACTTCCAATCCCAAGTAATAGTGCACGAGTTCCAGATCTTTCATTTCAAATTCTGCTGCCAAAATTTTCTTACATTTTAGAATTCTACTCTCCACACATGTAATAAAGAAATCATCCACATATAGTAGTATAATGATTGGTTCATTCTTCACAATCTTTATGTAGAGGTTTACATCGACATAAATTTTGACGAACCCAATTCTTAAGAGATATGCTTCCATCCTTGCATACTGAGACCTAGGAGCTTGCTTCAAGCCATATAGGGATTTCTTGAGACTTCAAACGTGAGTATCCCTTCTATTTATCTCATAACATTTTGGTTGTTCAATATTTACTTCTTCATCAATGGTTCCATTTAGAAATGTGTTTTTGACATCCATTTGATGGATATTCGATCCCATAGTAACAATTATCGAAACCAAAGATCTAATAGTAGTATACCTGGCAGTAGGAGCAAAGGTTTCTTCATAATATATTCCTTCATTTTGTGAGAAACCCCTTGCAAAAAACACAGTTTTGTATTTGTATATGCTTCCATCAACGACATGGTTGATTTTGTAAATCCATTTGAAAGTGACAATTGTTTTGTCAATAGGTCTAGGAATGATTTCCCAAACCCATTCTTCATTATGGCTTGATATTCTTCCTGCATCACTCTCTTCCATTCTTCTTGATGAGCGGCTTCTTCAATGTTAATTGGTTATGCTTTAATTAACTTTTCAATGTATGATGCATATACTAAGCATCTCTTCGGTATTTTGTTTTCTCTGAAAGTTCCTTTAGCCGCTCCATGTCATTTGGCATATTTAGTGTAGCTTTTAACCAATTTGGCCTCTTCTTTGTTTCAGGAATGACTATAGGTTGGATAAGGTCACTTGATCCTTCTTATTCTTCTTGGTTTGCAGGTGCCTTTTCATGTTGCTCTTCTTCTTCAAATAGCAGCATATCTTCTTCGTTAGATTCGATTGATATATTCTTGGATCTTATGTAGGCATGGTTTTCATGAAATATAACATCCCTGCTAACTTCTATTTTTCTTCCTTATTTGATGTAAATTCTATAAGCCTTTGATGAAAGGCTATAACCAATGAAAATATATTTTATACTTGTAGAGTCTAACTTATTTCGCTTGTATTTTGGAACGCGAATGCATGCGGGACACCAAATATTCAGACATGATTGACACATGGCTTCTTCCCTGTGAATGCTTCTTCCATTGTCATATTATCAAGGATTCTATGAGGACTTCTATTTTGTATGTATATTGTTGTCATGGCTACTTCTCCCCATAGAAATTTTGGTAGATCTTGATCAAATATCATAGTCCTTATGCATTCTTCAATGGTTCTATTCTTCCTTTTTGCTACTCCATTATGCTTAGGGTTGTAGGGAACAATGAGATCCCTCTTAATACCTATTTCTTTAAAATATGAAATCAAATTTTTTGAAGTGCATTCCCCTCCATTGTCAACTATAAAAGTATTTATATTTTGTTCAGTTAAGGTCTCAACTTTGGATCTAAATTCCTTGAAAGTTTTAAATGCTTTGTCCTTTATCTTGAGGAGACAGAGCCATGTTTTTCCAGAGTAATCACCAATGAAGGTCGCATAGTAAATATGGTCTCCAAGAGATTTATTAGACATTGGCCCACATACATTGGAATGAATGAGGTATAATATCTCCTTAGACCTTGTATCACTACTTGTAAAATGTTTCCTATTATTCTTTCCCAAAGCACATCCCTTGCATACTCCTTCATGATATATGCCCTTTACCATTTGACTAAGAGAGGGTATTATATTGTAATGAATATGCCCATATCTTATATGCCAAAGTTCAATAGGATTTATCTCCATGTGAACTAGGGAATGAGGAGATGGTGTTATAATTCTATATAGTCTTCCTTCACTAACTCCAATAACATTTTTTTCAATAGTTGAATCCTTTCCCCAAACCAAAAATTTTCCATCTACAAAAGAAAACATACATCCTTTATCTTCTAAACAAGAAATGGAAAGTAAATTGTTTTTCAAACATGAGACATAAAGGATGTTATTGAGGTGTAGCTTTGCTCCACTTTCCAACTTAAATGATGTAGATCCAAGGCCCTTGACTGCATGGTTGTTGTTTTCTCCTAGCTCCACTACACGTGATGATGGTTCCCTTGATAGAGTATGAATTTTTCCACTTTATTATGTCATATGTCTTGAGGATCCACTATCAATAATCCATGTTCTATAATCATCAAGTGTACCTATAACTGCAACCAAGAATCCTTCACTCTTGAATCTCCTACATAGATTGTAGATGGTCCTTCCAATCCAAATTTTTGCAATTTTCATGATATTGAGACCCATATTCAAATAAATTTCCATTTAGGGAGTAACCTTTCCTTCCAAGAATACTTTTCCCTTCTTCAAATGATAACGAAAAAAGTGATCTTCAACCTTCTTCCACTTTAGCTCTAATATCATGTTGAGAAATCAATGCTTATAGGAAGTAGGGTTTGATTCCTCTTTCTTAATCATTACTTGTGAGTTATGATGGACTCTTTTGTATATTTATTAGTTTATATTTCATCAAATAAATTACCAAATTAAATGTACATGAATACCAAAAGAACAACATATGCAAGATGTAGGCACTCAACTAGGGAAAAACCCCGCCAAGGGGAAAACCCAGTCCAACTCTTCCACTAGTAGATTCAAATCAAGATGAGAAAATACAAGACCATTTAGACCTATACAAAGACCTCCTCCAATCACCAAGTCAGCCCTTCCTCCTTGTTGATGACCCTTGCCAAAGTCTTCAAGTGTTAGCTTCCCAACAATAGCTTCAATCCATAATTTTGGCCTCCTAACTACAGATTTTCAGCCCCCAACTACATAATTTTGGACACGTAGTAAATACATAGTTTTTACCCAAGGAACAACCTAGAAACTTCACATGTGTGAGGGATAGATAACCCAAGGACTCGTTTTAGGTCTTCCCAACTTCTTTCTTTCTTCTCCAGCTACTACGCTCTTATTCTCTACTTCTTCTTCTTGTATATTGATCTCGATGAGTAAGTGTCCCAAGTAGGTTGAGTTGCCTCTCTATATATGTCCTTTCTGTTCGGTTGAATTTCCCTAATTTAGGATGACTTCATGGGGACAGGGTCGACTTGGTGTAGAGGTGATAAATAAACTTTTTGACTAAAAAATAATAGTTTTCACACGATACAAAAGCCCAAAAAGGGTCTAATAAAGATAAAATTACTCTATTGACTAAATACAAAACCTAAACACCTTCAATGGAGGATTTGAACTAGAAACATTGAACCAAGCATGAAACCTGTGCTTTAATAAGTCATTTTATTTAATAATAAAATTTATTTTTGAAAAATACAATTATGAAGACCGACACTAGTTACATTCTTCAACACAAGAGCCAAGAGCATTGTAATATGTTGGAACCTCACATATAAGTTTATACTTGTTTTTAATGGGCTTAAAGATTCTCTTTGGAATCTATCTTATTGATGCCAACTTAAATTTCATTTTCAACTTATAAGAAAGGTCAACTTCATCTTACAAATGTGCATCCAGTTCACCTTGAATCCCAACCTTGGAAACTTCAATACTATATTCAAATAATGTGGATTTGAATGGATCTCTCGGGTAACTTAGCAAACTCAAAACATAAAACACCATTAAAGTGTAGTTCAAAAGCTTTATCATTGTTTTGTCTTTGAACATGATACAAATCTAAGTTCTTATCTACATGAATACCTTGTTATTCAAATATTTTCCTAGACTGGACCTTTAGTTTGGATCATGTTAGTATTCTTGTCATTATGGAAAATATTCCTAACTGCACTCACAACTAATCTCCTAGGATACCAACAGATTTTTGCTCCTTCGATTTTGAATTTTCCTCTTTATATTCCTCTTAGTATTTTTTGTTTGATGTACTTCTATGATTAGTTATGTAGTGAAACAATGTCTGGCTCAGGGCGCTCAACCTTACATATGTTGAGATTTTTTAGCTATGGTCGATCTTCATAATTAACATTTTAGCTCTTGATGTATTTATAGTAATAAATATAAAGCATGTTCTTCATGCTAGTGTCTAAAGAGAAACTTTAAGACATTTTCTTCATGTCCATTAAAAAGAGAAAATTTGAATTTTCGGCTCTAGACAAACCAAGTGATCACTCATCCTAGTCAAGCCGGCCCAGCCATAAAGGCACCTATTCGACCTCCACAATCACTATATATATGTTAGATGACCTCTTCCTCTTGGGAATAATTCAAATATCTTGTGAAAAAGAAATACATATTTTTTTTCAAGCATCAAATCACTCTTAGACACCTGTTCAAGTGAAGGAAGAAGGAAGGAATGTTGTAAGACAAGTTTGTAAGCAGATTGAAGTCTCTTGAAGAAATTTTGAAGCA
Source organism: Pinus taeda (assembly GCA_000404065.3). Classification (NCBI taxonomy): domain Eukaryota; kingdom Viridiplantae; phylum Streptophyta; class Pinopsida; order Pinales; family Pinaceae; genus Pinus; species Pinus taeda. The sequence continues at coordinate 76,426 of APFE031050598.1, forward strand.
TACCAAAACATATCTAAGGTATACCGAGGCAATTCTAAGGAAAACCGAGATCATTATCTCTATGATAGACCAAATTTTCTAAGACATGTAACAAACCTAATTAGACAATTTTTAGTGGGAAAAATTATGACTTGACTAGGAAGTTGTTGGACTAGGATTGACCAAGTCTATTTTTTGATTAGTTGGACCTTGTGAATTACTAGAATATCTAGGTGTGTCTCCTATTGGACTGAAGAATTTCTCTGAGGAAAGGTTGTTGGGTTTTTCATCCATGTTGGTTTTCCAAGGGTAAACTTTTTTGTGTTCTTGTTTCATTGTCTCTTTATGATCCTATTGGCATTTTGATTTACTTTTGAGATCCTTTGTCACAATTGCTTACGATGAATATTAATGGAATAAAATATTAACCTAAGAGAAGAAGTAATTATTAGTTTAGAGGATGCTTGAATAATCAACATGGAATCAAAGCTTATGGTATAAGAGTATCCTTAAAGAAGAATTATTTCTTATTATACTCTAGGGATTGTTCTATGACTCAACCTAGAAGCACTAGTTCAATAAACACATTCCAAAAGAAGGTCGATATCAACTACTATTCAAGCCTAAATGTTGTTGTATCTAATAGAAAGAAGCCCTAGTCACAGTCTACAAGAAGAGAAAGATATTTGTTTGTGCTTTTGATTAAGGCAAAAGCCCTAATTTAATGGATTAAAGGCTTCAACCTTAGTTTTACTTTCAGATTTAAAATTCAAAGGGCGAGGATACCTCAGTCAAATTGTAGGAGGCCTAAATGCCTCAAGGAAATATCAAGAAGGGCGAGAATGCCTCAAGACTAATGATAGAAGGCCGAGTGTCTTCATAAATGACATCAAAAAAATATGAAATGTCATAGTCAATACAAAATCTAGGCTACATTTTGTTTTGATGTGTAATCCTTTTGTGATTTGATTAAAGTTTCATAAGGCAATTGGAGCATACCTTGTTTACAAGGAGAAGTATTGAGCAAAAACTTGTGATGTTTTGTACTAACATCCAAAAGTGAGTCTGAAGACTGGGAAGTTAGACATGTAAAGACATCAAAAAATTAATAAAGTCTATAGTTTGACGCTTAAATGAAAGGTATGTATCATCAAGTTACATTCAATATTTTTTTTTGATATCAAGTTCCTTTGATAATATTATTCAATACCATAAACACTTGTCAATAAGGACCAAATATAAGTCTAGTTTAAAGTCGATAGTAAGACTTGTATCAAAGTTTTTCTTTGGAACTATTGACCTGTAGTTCAATGAAGTAAGGATACATCTCAGTGTGCCTTGAAGATTGAAAACTCATTGTGAATTCATCATGGGAGTTGTTGACGGTTCTAGAAACTTCCAATATATAGGGTGTCTCCCTAATATGAAGTCCCAATTAGGCCTCGCACTATTTGGTATGGGATCCCCATCCAAAAATGTGGCTCGACTACCATGTCCTTAAAGATTTTCCTTCGTTGTAATAGTTAGCATAAGAGAGTAATACACGTGATTTGAAATGATAAAGTAAGTACGCCTTGTGAAATGTTCAATTATAATATGTATCAAGGTTATTTCACTAGAAGGGAAGAGAAAGTGAGTAAGAAAATTAGTATTACTATTCTAATAAAGTCACACACACATACATATGAAAGAATTGTTAACCATCTAGCGAAATAGTTCACATAGACATAAAAATCATTAAACAAATTGCAACACATAGATTCAACAGGATAAGAACCAAATCCAATGAAGCAGTTCAATTTCTTTAGTACATAAGAGCGCAAACATATACCGAAAGCATCCAAGGAATAGTCATAAAATATTTACGATACATTCATGAAAGTGTGTTGGCTCAGTGAGCTTCAAATATTCTGCAAAATTTCCAAGATACATTGATACAATGAGACATCACTAGCTACAACAATGGATCATTAACTCACTACATGCTCTCCAACAGAACAATATGTCTCTCTAATGCCTAGTTATAGAATCCAAGGTGAAAATTCCTCTGTTTGAGGAATGAGGCTTCTTTTATAACAAGAGGAATGAAATTTCATATACCTCATGACTCTTGGACTTATTCCACAAAACTTTTGGACTTTTCCTAATGACTCTTTTGTACATATGTAACTCTTGGACTTCCACATATTTTCATTTACAATATTTCACAAAATTGCATCATCATCTTCCACATCATCATGTGATGACAACATGACAAGTCATTGACATTGATGACTTGGACCCATGGTGACTTGGAACATGGAGTTCTTTGAGAAGTGACGACACTACCATTATGTCTTCAATACTTTGTATAGGTCTTGCCTTGTAATTTATTTCTACCCTCCAAAGGATCTTGAGATGTAATGGAGTCTTCATGGGTTGAATTGACCATTGAAATCCTATGTTCTTTCAACTGTCACAACATGGTTCCTTTGGGCCTTAGTCTTCAAAATTACTCCTTGGATAACTTTTCTTTACATATATCCTCAAAAATAATTTTTATGCTTATTGAGAACACTTGAAGGTATGAATCACTCATGGAAATCAAACATTAGCCCAAAAATCTCCTATTCTAAGATGATGCATGCAAATTTTTTTATTGTGGATGAACAATGCACAAGGGAGAGAAGGAAGGGATTTTTGGGTGCGGAGCACACTTACAGGAGATAGGGAAGGGAATCACTGCTCATTGAGACTGTGCCATGCATAGCTCTGGGAGAGGAGGATGCTTGGTGAGAAGATGACACATTTCTAAGAGGAAAGGTTACAGGGATTGTTCAATGAAACTGCACCATGCGCTAGGGGGGAAGGCTAGGGCCACAAGGAGGGAATAGGTTGTAGTTATAAGGTACAAGGAGGGGCATCACTTCCCACTAGAAATGTGTTGGGTTGTACACTAGGAGGCAGAGACATGAATGATGTAGGGAGTAAGGATAAGCAACAAGGAAAAGGTCCTTGCTGACTAGAATTTCACAGTAGAGAGAGGGAATAATTGGGCTTGTGCAGGGTTCAAATGTAGCTAACAAGGGGGTCATTATTAGGCCTTAGAAGTATGCAGTGTACTCTTCTTAGCCAAGAGGGAAGGTTGCAAGGCCAGAAAAATGGCTAGTATGTAAAGGTAAAACTTGGAATAACACAATGAGTTAGGGGTAAAATCAATAATGTCAAATCTCAACTCATAAATATAACTCAAACAGGACCCAAGAATAAGAAAAATACATCAAAACACCAATCAACAAACAATATCCAAGTGAAACGAACAAAGCATGCGTAGTTGCGACACATAAGTGTCGTTTTGTGACTAAAATGTGTATTGACTCCAAAGTGAGCTATTACTACTCTCAACCATCTCACAACACTTGTGCAGGATCATAGACACAAGAAACATGTGTAAGAACATAAAACAACACTTAAAAACAAAAAGTGACACTTCACTTGATAACAAGTAGGCTCCAAAATTAGAACATAACAAAAATTTTGGGTGTTGTTATAGTAGCGACAACAAGACTGTAAGGGATCCTTGAAGAAAGATTTAAGGTAAACTATGATGATTCCCTTCACCCACATTCAAATGCACTTATGATCTTCAAGAATATTAAAATATTCCTAATATTTCTATCTGATTTATGGCTTAGAGCAAGATAAGGCCAATATTGTAGAATGATACAATGGTTGTATGTGCTTTTCTTGAAAGATGTTGCATTGTATTAGAAGCATGATGCTAAAGATACAAGCACTTAAATTTGTGTCATGGACCTTGCACTCTTAAGTGAAATTTTTGGAAAATTCATTGTGTATGTTGACGCTAAGGTATGACCCATGTTATAAGTATTTTAGATGGACACTTGGTCTTGGAATCTATTCCTTGCACATCAAGAAAAAAAGGAAAAGGAGGATTTTCATACCTTTGAAGAAAGCACATTTTGATGAATGAAGTTCGCTTATAGTGAAAAGAGGTTAAGTCCATATTTAAATTTAGAGATCAAAAAATATTTTGATAAGTAGTTCCCTTTCTCTAATAAAGTAGACCAAGGATATAAATAACTGAAGACATATTGGATTCAAGTTTTTGATCAAACCTGTTGTTGAAAAAGAAAGTATTTATGCCATATGTACTACCGTGGAAAGTCTTGCATCTACTACTATGGTATTTGAGTGGTGAGATCTATTTTATAAATATAATGTTGGCATTATGACAAATGTGTTGTCCTTGATGGAAACATACTTGATGTATATTGTCAACATGATGATTTTACAAGCTAGTACACATGTGACAGAGAGTTTGGACAAAGGCATAGCAGTCCAGAGACAAAAGAATGATGAAGGTGATGTTTTGAGAAATACACATGGGTTCTGTGAAGCAAATCCATGTACGCATGCGAGTATGGAGAACAGAAAGTGTGTACAGTTTCTGCACCATGGTATCCTAAATACCATGGATCTTTACCATGGTATTGGCCCATAGTAATGAGAGAGGCAATGGATATTTGATCCCGTACAAGAATACCATTGAAAATACTAAGGATTTGACTCATGGTATTGGATAAGGCCTATATATAAGGAGATGAAGATAAAAGTGCTTAATGTGCAATAATGGGCTATTGATGAATAATTTGATTTGAAATAAGTATGCATCAGGGAGTATGAGGATGGATCAGATCCAATAGATCTAAAATGAATATACATTGAATAATATTCTTATGGGTTAGTTAGATTTGTGATGATAAAGTTTTTACATGTGTTTTTTACTATGTATGGGTTTGATTGAAGTTTGTTGTGCAATGAAGGAATGAGTCAATAATTACATATTTGTATGCAGGTTTGTTTCAGAAAAAGCGCGTACATATGCAGATCAGATTTTGAGTAGTAGCGTATTGATTCTATAGTATGGATAGATCTATACACAGGTATCAAATATGAAAGGTGCGTACATACACGGAAGTGTTTTGTAAGGGTCACGTACATATGTGTTGATGGTGCTGCACCTACCAACATGTCAGGGGATCTCCCTGGTAAGAAGTCCCAACTAGACTTCAAACCATTTGGTGTAGGAGTCCCAGCAGTGGGTTGTAAGGTATCGCCTTGACTGCGGTTGTGCGCAGAGGGAAGTAAGATGTCCCTGTTGTTAGCAAGGGTGTGACATATGTGACAAGTCAAGGAAGGTGCATGAGTGGTTCTAACACATGGAGTGTGAGGTGAGTGCGCCCCTTGAAAACTTGTGAAAGCACGAAGTTAAGAAGGGAACGCACGAGCAAAGATGCATCACAAACTGGAAGGAAATTAAGCTAGAAATCCAAAGTGATGGTTAAACCAACAACACATTTCACTAAAATTCACACATACTTATATAGGAAAGCTATACATGCATGCATAAGAAAACAGATACATATATCATTTAGAATAAACAAGATAGTTGGAATAAAATATGACATATGCATGACACATGATGGCTTTGTTATATTAATAAGTGAAAGTTCTAGTCATACAATACAACCATGACCAATCACTAGTTCCGACAATAGAACATTACAGTCACTGTTGCTTGCTCCTCCAAAGAGATATACGAGCTCTGCACAGTGTAGAAGCCAAGGCTCGCTACAATACTCTCCAAGCTTTCTCTAAGATACTCATATTAGAAGCTTGGCTGACCAAAAGCCTCTACAATGAGTTATGAGGGACTATATATAGAAAATGGTGGGGTGGCCCTTGACATTTCCCTGTGTGACTATTCATCTACCCTCATGACTCTTCATCTACTCTATTACTCTTACATCCAACTATCGACACTTGAACTTCCACTTGACAAGATGTTACATACAATCTGCACATGTAACCATGTGAGACAAAATAGGCTTGAGCAAGCCATGGAATACATCAATATGACTCAGAAAATTGTGGGAAGACCAACTATTTGACATCCTTACGGTGGTGTCCGTGTACTCTATGGTGACATCTTTCTAGAAATGAACTCTTGCCTCTGTAGCATCTAGGTAAAATGCTATGGTTCCTCTATCCAACTCATCTAATAACATGCACTTCATTTTCTTGAGTGTGGCTCGACCAATGACATATTGATGCATGGTGTCTGCACTTATCACCAAGTATGCGCTGGTGGCTATGTGCATCAACTCGTCAAAGTATGAGTAAAGCTCCAGTTGGACTTATGCCTTTGTCTTTGCCTCGGTGAGTGTCCCAATACATGGGATCGCATGTGCGTGCACAACAACATCCATACTCCCGAATACCCATGCATGGGAAGCCTACAAACTAGTGATGAACTTCAGGATTTCTTCATAGTTCTGGATCTGGCTCCATATGCGTGCCTTCAGCTCGACCGCTCTGGGCTTCATCATCTTGGGAAAGTGTAATGGGGCTCCCTTGTATCTCATTGTCCATGTTTTCATGTAGTCAGCATCACTAGGCACGTTTGACAAGGTACCTGCTCTCCTAGAACATCATTGCTGCCAACTGTTGAGATGGACAACTACCTTATGCATGGTACCAAACTTGGAATACAACGGCTGCATGACTATCTCAAGGGATAATACTTCATTTAGTATCACCTTCTTCAACTCTGCTTGGGCGGATGTTGTAACCAGTTCTTGTCCTTGCTTGGCCATCTATAACTTGTTAGCCATTCACTCGTTCTCAGCTATCAAGAAGCGAACAATCGAGCTAGTGGATTCGGCATATGCTCTGGTAGAATAAACCAATGTTGTTGGATTCTTGTGAATGTCAGACACGATCACTTATTCCTCAAATTGGACAAGAGATGTGTTGTCATCCAGAGTAGACACTCTGCGAGATTGCACAACTCTATGCTGTGACTCATCGAATGATATATTGTGCATCTCTCCTTCCAGATTGTCTTCAAGGATCTCAGTATCTCCTTGGTCACTTGGGACTTGCTCTGCTTCTAGATTCGTTGAAGTTGGTGGGTCGACCATTTGGTGGTAAGGTATGAGGCCAATGTCTTGCTCTAACTCTTGCTGCTCCATATCTATATCCATTTTCTCAAGTGCTTGTTCAATCTCTTAAGAGAAGTCCTGCTCCTACGACTGTTCACCCTGTCTTCTTAGTTCCATCTATTCGGATCAGTCTACTACCTATATGGGCATAGTTTCATCTGTCTATACATGTTGTGCCCCCTACTATACCTATTCTTGCTGCACTTCCTTCTCCTGTCTGCACAACTCCTATTCCTTCTAGAGTTGCTCCTTCAACTCATGCAACTCATTCACTGTTTCTTCCATCCTCTATTTTTCTCTTTGCCTTTGTGCGTTCCTCCTATCGCATTTTTATTGCTTCACCTCTATTACTAAAGCTACTTTCTGTACAAGTGGGTATTCTCTAAACTTGCAGCTTTGTTCTGCCTCTACACTGTCGACAATCTTCCTCTTGCCTTTGTCGCGCTCTGGTATGTTTACCTCTGCTGTTGCTGCTACTGGTGATCTCTTTGCTAACCATTCCTCAGTGATGCCAACCGGTTCATTGGGCCTGGAGAAACTGTAAAAATATCTTCATGGGTCTTCCTCCACCCAATGATATGCCCCGTGGATCCAATGAAACTATACTCTCGCGTAGTGAACTTTCACAATACAATGCAGGTCATATAGATTAAAGCTTCAGACGTCAAAAGGACATTTCTTGATCTCCTCTATTTCGACATCTGCATGCTTGAGTTTCTGTATCTTGTACAACCTGATCCACAATGGAATGGTGGGCCAAGGTTCCTTCTTCTTCCGGTGCATCGTAGCTAACATTCCTGCTGAGATGTGGTATGATACTTCTTGCATGACGATCTTGTCCATGGAAAAATTCGGCAAAACATGCGGAGGCTTCTCTGCGCTGTACATCCGTATGAAGGTGTTAGACAGTGAGGCATACCGATCTACCATATCGATCCATGCCTCCATTGTTTCCTTCAACATGCAAGGTGGATCCTGCTCAAATATCCTCTTGTACACCAGGGTGACAAAATGATCTGACAGTTGTGTGATAACTCCACTCAAGCTGAATTCGAAAAATAGTTTACAATAAGTGTTGATAGAGGTTTCTGCCGATGTCCATTCCCACTTCATGCCCAGGAATTCCTGATGTGAACAGATTGCATTTGTAGGTGGACATGTAGATTTCTGCTTGCTGACCTTTAGGTGGCTGCTGAGCTCCTATGAAGTATTATCTAGTTCTTTACCAAATCTTCCTTATTTACACTTTGAATTATTTTTGCATATCAATATCATAAAATAATGAGCAAGAAAAACAGACAGTCACATCAAAGAACACCAGATATAAGGTGGAAACCCAATGTGGGTGAAAACCACCTGCTGCAATATGTCTCTATCTTCTTTCAAAATAGAAACTCCTTTTACAATGGTCTTGTACTGGTGCAGTCCTTTACCAGTACGCAGGCTGCAACCTGCAGAGAGCTACAACTCTCTCTCGTTTTCCAGTCTCTCCTGGAAGGGAGCTACATCCCCCTACTTCTTTTCTTTCAAGGACCACTTTTCATAAATTTTCAAACTGGATCCATAAACATCAAATGATCATCAAGTACCAGT